>APFE031539485.1:2251-51080 GCA_000404065.3 Pinus taeda
AAACTACATTGAAGAATAAATGGGTTTACAAGCTGAAGGAAGAAGATGGAGGAAAACAGAGGTACAAAGCTAGACTTGTGGTGAAGGGGTTTGGACAGAAGAAAGGTATTGATTTTGATGAAATATTTTCTCTTGTTGTTAAAATGACTTCAATCAGAACCATTTTAAGTTTAGTAGTAGTTGAAGATTTGCATCTTGAGCAGTTAGATGTAAAGACAACCTTTCTCCATGGGGATTTGGAGGAAGATATATATGTCGCAGCCACAAGGATATGAAGTGAAAGGGAAGGAGAAAATAGTGTGTAGGTTGAAGAAGAGCTTGTATGGCATAAAACAGGCTCTAAGGCAGTGGTATCTAAAATTTGACAAGTTTATGTCTGAACAAGGTTATACTAGATGTCACTTTGATCATTGTGTTTATCTGAAAAAGCAAAATGATGGAAGCTATATTATATTGTTATTGTATGTAGATGAAAGCAAAATTATGGAAGTTATATTATATTGTTATTGTATGTAGATGACATGCTTGTTGCAGGGTCTAACATGCAGGAAATAAATGTGCTCAAAACAAAATTGGCAAACTCATTTGCAATGAAAGTTTTGGGAGCTGCAAAATAAATCCTTGGTATGAGAATAACTAGAGACAGGAAAATCATAAATTAACATTGTCTCAGAATGAGTACATACAAAAGATGTTGAAAAGATTTAATATGCACAATGCAAAACCAGTTAGTACACCTTTTGCTAGCCATTTAAAACTTAGTAAGGAAATGTGCGCAAAGACCCAAGAAGACATGGATTATATGTCTAAAGTTCCATATGCATCAGAAGTTGGAAGCTTAATGTATGCAATGGTCTGCACAAGGCTTGATATTGCACATGCAGTGGGAGTTGTAAGCAGGTATATGAACAATCCAGGAAAGGAACATTTGATGGCAGTGAAATGGATTATCAGATATTTGAAAGGTACCACAAATCAAGCATTATGCTTTGGTGGTTCAAACATTTCTCTACAGGATTGATATGTTGATGCAGATATGGCAGGTGACAAAGATAACAGGAGGAGCACTACAGGATATGTATTTACTATTGGTGGAACAACTATCAGTTGGGTTTCAAAAATCCAAAGTGTTGTTGCACTTTCAACAACAGAAGCAGAGTATGTTGCTGCTACAGAGGCTAGTAAAGAAATGATTTGGTTACAAAGGTTTATGGGTGAATTGGATAAGGAGCATGATATGGGCACGTTATACACTGATAGCCAAAGTGCCATTCATCTTGCAAAGAAATCAGCATTTCATTCCAAGACTAAACACATACAACTCAAGTACCATTTCATACAATCAGTGTTGGAAGATGGAGATTTGAAGCTAGAAAAGATACACACTAGCTAGAATCTTGCAGATATGCTAACAAAAGTTGTAACCATGGAGAAACTGAGAATATGCTCAGTTTCAATTGGTTTTCAAGGATGACAATGAAGATGAGAAATAACCAGGTCCAAAGAGGAGTCATTGTCTAGCAAATGAAGCAGCGGTGGAGTTGCTATAATCAGTCTCCAAGTGGGAGATTGTTGGGTGTGGAGCCTGATTATCTTCTGTATTCAAAGGTATCGCCACATTGGACCCCAATTCGAAATGGGGCAGCAATTTCGCCCGTAAAATATTCGATGCAGGGGGGGTCTAGGGGGGGTGGCTACGACCTTTGGGGAGCCCCCCCCTGCCAGGGGGTTTTGGGGGTAGCACCCCCGAAGCTAAAAACAAATGTAAAATTGCCTTGTAAAAGTATAGTAATTTCTAGTCAATCTGGCCCGTTCATTAGGTAGATGATCTGACGGTAGAACTTATGTTTAGTTTAGGGTTTTTTGCCCTAGAAGGAAACTCCTCTCTTTGTATGAGGGCATTGTATTGAGTCTGTGTAATATATGTGTATTGTCCGAGCGAGAAGCATAGAGGTGAGACTGTGATAGAAAACAGAGGATATTATAGTGGATCTGTTGTAGGTTGTGTCAACGCAGGCAGAGGAGGCCACCTGAGAGGTACATTAGATACATGGCTCTTATGAGTGGATGTGTTGTGACAAAGCCATATTCCTTTGAGGAAGCAGTTTAGTAGCCAGTTTCGATTGATACCATTATGGAGGAGTATGAATCCATAGTTCCTAATAATGTTTGGGATTTGGTCCCGAGACCGGAGGAAAAGTCAATGGTGAGCTATTGTTGGCTTTATGTTACATAGGAAAATGACCTCCTCCTCATCTCAGAGGAGAAAACCAAGATGACTACAAGACTAACTAAGTTCATAGGCCTATTTGTCAAGCTAACGCTCTTCAGGAACTAGAAACCTACTTTATAAAGCTTCCTAGCCATTCATCAGGTGTGTTAGTCCCTAGGGTAACTTTGCTTGTTTCCTAGGGAAGATCATTAGTCAACTTAAGTGAGTTTCTAAAGGTTAAAGGAGCAAGTTGACCGAGAAATATCCCTATATTCACTCCTATGTCGACTCATAAAAGCAGGGAAACATCCAAATTCAACATATTTGGAGGAAATACTATTCCTAATGGAGTCTACAAATGGGGAAAGAGCACAAAAGCATGGAACATCTCTGCTTTTTCCCAAAGGAACTCATGAAGGATTTAGCAAGGCTTATCCTCTCATGCTATATATTTGAGGCTAGGGCCATTGTGAAAGGGGTCGAAACATTTGAAAGGATTTCCTATTTGAATGTTGAAGATTATATTAGACATTGGCTCTTCAAGAGGTTAAGAAGAGATAAAGAGAGGAACTAGAGGAGTAATGGAAGATTGATGCAATTGATGGTTGTAATCACTCTTTTCTATCATTTATATAGACCTGCAATTGTGTTGTCCACTCCATGGCATTGGTATTGTAATTTTTTTACATGTTTATGCAACGTTAATGATTATGAGTGGCTTAGATGTATGCAATTAGATATCCCTATGTGTTAGTGCATTGAATCTTGAAGGTATATGCTAAGATATTATGCCTCATCTTGTTTATGTGCAGGTATTGATCTTGGAGCTAGGTGAGGGGTCTTCCACTCTGCTACTTTGTGCTCTCCAGCAACACCACACCAAAACCTGAGGTAACAATCCTTCTTCCTACTTTGATTCTCATTTCACTAATATGGATATGTGCATATATCTCTGGGCCAATTGTAGTTAATCTATCTATCTGCTAAGGATCCCAGGAATATCCTTTAGGGTATCTCCATAGCCAAACATCCGTGTGTTAATCCATATAGCAGAATTGTTGACTCCACTGGGGAATACACTTAGTTCTCAGTTTTCTCCCATAAAGTTTCTAGATCTCTCTTTCTTCTAGGCCTTCCTATACTTCTTGATCCCCTTTCTAACCCCTCAAGACTATACAACACTCTTCTCTCAGTGCTCGGCCTTAGATCTTATCCCCATAGCTTGATTTTCAATTCTTTTCCTCACTAATGCAATCTACCATTGTAAACAGTTATTTATAAAGCATTTTGGCCTTGTAAACAGTGAGTTATTGCAGCCACTAACTCTTTGTACCCTCTGTTACAGTGTGTTAGCTAGCCATTTCTTGATAAACAAATAGTTCTGTGACCTCATGGGTTGGGAAATTTGCTTGTAGATTGATCAGGATCTATAGCTGTGCATGTTTGATTGATATCTGCCTCCTGAACAAATTTTTCTTTTAGGGAAATAACTTTACTTAAAGTTTTTTATGAAAAATAAAATACAAAATTTTTACTGTTCTGCTTAGTTGGTTAGATATGCATTTATTTTGTTTTAAAATCTGTTAGAGAGAATTGTAGTTATGTTGGTTGTGCTTGTGTTTTACTGTACTGGATGCATGGTATATATATTGACATATAAATGACTCCTCCTTTGTAAAACAAACTTATTCATTGAAAGTAAAATTTAAAGCATTGTTTTTGCATGATTTGAGTTAGAGTCCCACATAACTTCATACATCAACACCCCCACCGAAGACTTTAACAAAGTACATTTAAAATTTACATAATAAAATCAATCAACAACTACTTTTGAGTAAAGACATATTAGTTTAGGCTAAGATCTTGGGTTAGGTAGTTGTGAGTTTACTTCCCAAGATCATACATCGAAACTAGTGTCATTAACGAGGGAAATGCTTATGCACTCATACTATCGGGGACCACTCCAGTAAAAGCAAAGCTAAATACGAGAACACCCGTGTGTTAATCCATATAGCAGAATTGTCGACTCCACTGGGGAATACACTTAGTTCTCAGTTTTCTCCCATAAAGTTTCTAGATCTTTCTTTCTTCTAGGCCTTCCTATACTTCTTGATCCCCTTTCTAACCCCTCAAGACTATACAACACTCTTCTCTCAGTGCTCGACCTTAGATCTTATCCCCATAGCTTGATTTTCAATTCTTTTCCTCACTAACGCAATCTACCAGTGTAAACAGTTATTTATAAAGCATTTTGGCCTTGTAAACAGTGAGTTATTGCAGCCACTAACTCTTTGTACCCTCTTTTACAGTGTGTTAGCTAGCCATTTCTTGATAAACAAATAGTTCTGTGACCTCATGGGTTGGGAAATTTGCTTGTAGATTGATCAGGATCTATAGCTGTGCATGTTTGATTGATATCTGCCTCCTAAACAAATTTTTCTTTTAGGGAAATAACTTTACTTAAAGTTTTTTATGAAAAATAAAATACAAAATTTTTACTGTTCTGCTTAGTTGGTTAGATATGCATTTATTTTGTTTTAAAATCTGTTAGAGAGAATTGTAGTTATGTTGGTTGTGCTTGTGTTTTACTGTACTGGATGCATGGTATATATATTGACATATAAATGACTCCTCCTTTGTAAAAGAAACTTATTCATTGAAAGTAAAATTTAAAGCATTTTTTTTGCATGATTTGAGTTAGAGTCCCACATAACTTCATACATCAACACCCCCACCGAAGACTTTAACAACGTACATTTAAAATTTACATAATAAAATCAATCAACAACTATTTTTGAGTAAAGACATATTAGTTTAGGCTAAGATCTTGGGTTAGGTAGTTGTGAGTTTACTTCCCAACCCAAGATCATACATCGAAACTAGTGTCATTAACGAGGGAAATGCTTATGCACTCATACTATCGGGGACCACTCCAGTAAAAGCGAAGCTAAATACGAGACAATATCAGACTCTAAATGAAGGTAGATCACCTTCGCTTACATATCATTTGGGTATTTGTGAGAAAATTATATATTACAGAGCAATGGAAAACATAAAATATATTGCATAAATATAAACATAGAAAACACATAAAACAAGAGAGACACAGATATACGTGGTTCACCCAATTTGGGCTATGTCCACGGAGAAACAACCAGTCCTTCCTTTTATATTATCCAGCAAAATGAAGAGATACAACCTACAACAGATCCGTTGTAATTCCCCCTTCGCTCTCACAAAATATCCTCGCTATTTCTCACTTACAATACAGATCTACATAGACGCAATGCAATTCCCTCATATATAGTGAGGGGTTGCCTTCTAGGGAAAAAAACCCTAAATTAAACATAACTTATACTGTGAGATCCCCCCTAATGAACGACCCAGATTGACTACAAAATTACAACATTTTACAAGGCAATTTTACATATATTTTTAGCTTAGAGGGTGCTACCCCCAATCCACCGCGGGGGGGCTCCCAAAAATCGCAACACCCCCCCCCCCCCCCCCACTGGACCCCCCTTCAGTGAAAATATTATGGGCGGTGTTGTTGCCACATTATGAACTGGGGTCCAATGTGGTGATACCTTTGAATAAATAAGATAATCAGGCTCCACACCCAACACTATTTTGTGTATCGGGGATCCCTCTGGGGATATCAAAGCTGAGTCGAGGACTCAGTTATCCTGCCCACATAGCGTACTGTCTACGACTATGACTCCCTCGATAGTTTTTGTGATTTGAGGTAACCATAGTGGCTATAATTTTTATGGATGAACACAAGGTGACTGCAGCGAGCTGCCCTGGTACCTAACACACATGAACCTACTTTGTCTTTGGTTTTTTGGGAGGGTGCTCATCTTCACGAGAGTACTTGGCCCCTTAATCTGAGGTTTAGGCGATGCTCAACAGTAATCATAATTATACATTCGGCCAACTCTCTCTTTTATTCATTGTGATATTGGGTTTCATCTCCAGTAAATGGTGGTTATCAGACAGGGTCATACCCTCTGCTTGTTGATTGATTTCTTTAGAGTATTTTTTATTTCTTAGGTGTCATTTTTTTATCACCGAGACTTTAATAAATATCACTGTAAAATCTATTGATAAAATTTATTAGTCGTCATGGCTACATCCAACCCTCGTCGTCGATCTAGACGGCTACTAGGTCTTCCCCCACTAACTGTGGAGGATTCGTTGAGCCCCAGTGAGACGGATTACCCATCTTCAGGTAATCAGTCTCCAAGATCTCACACTGAATCAATATTGACATCCCATGACTCAATTTTACAGGAATATTTCTTTACTGAAGGTTTAATTCCTCCATATAATCCTCAGATCACAAATCCATTGGGATCTCTATTGATTCCAGTTGCATCCATACCTTCTATGTCTTCCACTGAACCTATACCTACCATCCCATTGATGACTAACTGGTCGTGTGCTTTTGTGGACACTTTTGGTCCACCTCCACTTCCATAGTCGATAGTCAGTACTGCACCCCTGATGGAAAACCCCACTAACCCAACTGTCCCAAGTTTGAATCCTATAGTGAAACCCAACATGAGTGAAACCTAGTACATACCTTTTTTGCCCCTTTTTTGTCAGCTCTTGGACCTTCAACAAGCGCTACATATAGCACTCCTTATAGAGCTCCATATAGGGCGGTTAGCATGAGTCCCTTTAGCAACCCTTTTGATTGCAATCCATTGTCTAGTTCCAACCCCAAGGTTCAACTGCCTAGGGGCACTATTCCCACTATGCACATACCGGTCGGGAACATTATTGTTCCCTCTCCATTTATAGGACAAAAAGAACAGTCATTGATTGACATGAATCCTCCTTATGTCAGTCAAGGGCCTATGGCGGAGTAGGTGGCAAGTGGGATCCCTCAACCAGGTCTCGTTCAATTCATATGGGCACTCCACTCTCAACCTCTAATAAGTCAAGCAGGCACTCCTTATCCTAGGGGGAATTATATCCCCCAACCTAACAACCCCTATGAACAACCACATATACGACTGTGCCTCAAGGAAATTATTATTGCACACATCCTATGTATATATTGGGAACAATATGATGGGAGGACCCCAAGGATCCTCAATTCATTTTTCATCATCTTAGTCCGATTCGAGGGCATCAAATACCTTGCCTTTCTTGGAAATGTTAGTGCCTAAATCTACCTTAGTCTGGGAAAGGTAGGATCTAGGATAACATCAAACCACGCTTAACTTGGTAGCTAGCCCTACCAGGTCAGGAGAGGGCTCTCTCCTTGTCAATCTCAGCAAAATATGGTCAATGAGGGCTTGAGATGACTGAAATGAATACTGATCTTAGGCTAGGTATGTGTGCAAAAGAGTTTGACTGAATTTAATGATGTTTTGTTGGCTCAAATGGAAAGGCAAATTTTGGGTCTTGGGAATGAGGCTTAGTTTTGTAGAGGTCTCAATGGGGAAAGGTAGGCAAGTGATTTGATACTTCAAATTGAATGAAATTGAGAGATTTAGACAGGTGAGGAGTTGAAGAGGGCAAGAAAACCTCAGGGATCCTCTTCAAACAGCTGAAAACATCAATAACTAAGCAAACCCTAGGTAGAGCACTGCAATTTCAATGGATTCTACCTTTATCCTTGTTTTTTTTAGTTAAGAAGAAGCAAGAGAGATAATGGCATACATAAAACACATATAAACTTACAATTACAGAAGGAAACACAATATCAAAGCAAGATGCCACATGAATCCCATAGAGTGCTGCAAATCCTGGTATATTCCTTAGCCAAAAATGCTGAAAAATGTATACAATGAAGCTCCAAGCTTTCTCAAAAGTCCAACCTCCTGCCAAAATCCAACCCCTACACTATGAAATTCATAAAATATATACATTTTCTCATCCTTGTACTAAGGGAATTGACCTAAACCATTTTCTGCAAAATAAAATCAATTACATTAAACTTGGGCCGAATTTCTGAAAATAGGTGTTGAAGATGAACTCGTATCTCCTAAACCATAGTACCTGGTACAAAACTGAAAGAGGTTTTTGTAGATAAGGTCATGTTGGAGAAATAACTCTCTCAAACTTGGAAAATTCGTTTCTAGTTGCTCGCAATCGATTCCACAAAATCATCTCTAAAACAGAAAATCATTAAAAATTTAAATCTGTGAAAATGAGTTGTAAAGATCTAGTCACATATCCCAATTTGTGACACCTGTGAATAAATTGAAAGAGGTTTGTGTTATATGGCTCGTGGTTAACAAAAAACTCCTTGTTTTTTGTAAAATTACTTTCCATCTGTTGTGAAATGGCCCCGTACTAAAATGGCTAAAACAGTAAAAAATATGAAAATTTTGCTTTGTTTTAATGTAAGCTCCAAATATCACTGTATATCTCCCACGTAGTAGCACCTGTGCATAAACTGAAGGATATTTTTGTTATTTGGTATGTGATGAACAAAACCCTCTTTCACTTTTGAAAAATTCCTTACCATTATTTCACAAACTGATTTTGTACTAAACTTGTCATTGTGTGCAACAACCGACCTCAAAACATGCATAACCAAGAATCACTCATTCATTTTGATCATATCTTCTAATTCGGGAGCCGGTTACTGGAGTGTGATATACCGTTGGAAAGATTTTTCTGAGTTTCTTCTGATGGACACACTTGTGACATGTTTTGTGCTGAACATCATGTGAAAAACATCTAAAAAAACCAGACATAGTAAGAGCTCATGTTGATCCCTGGTGACAGGCTGCAAAGGCTGGAACTAACGTCGGCTCCATTGGGGATGGAAGCTCCTTGGAGGTGTCAAGAACACCATAGACCAAGTGCCTCATCCACTGGGCAATATGGTCAAACAACTGCAAACCCAAAACAACTCATACCAATCCAAAAACATATACATACTGCAACATGTACATAAACAAATGTCGAAAACTGAAATGCTGCCTCAGGGAGCTTATTTACGTATAAATCTAACCCACTTTGCTGCAAAATTGATAGATCAAGTAACGTTGTAATGCTAGATCAACCAATAAAGTAACTGTAACAAGGATGTTGCTTGAAAGTGCTTCAACCAGGACACAAATGTAAATAATGACAGCGATACATGCACATAACAGGTCTGGTTATGTAAAAGAAAATTTGATCTATCATTCAAACTGAAAAAAAAAAAAAAAAAAAAAAAAAAAAAAAAAAAAAAAAAAAAAAAAAAAAAAAAAAAAAAAAAATTTCCATGTACATTGCAATAGGATCAAAAAACCAGACTCTGTTTGCTGCCCCAACTCCTCAATACATGCTTCTAGCTGCAAACTGTCAATGCAAATATCCACGAGCAGCTCTATTGTTTCTTGTTTTGAAGGAGGGAGAGTTTCCAAGAACTTTTTGGGGTCTTGGAATTCATATGATTGGATCTGATCATTTAAATATTGAATCTCGTTTTCAAATTTTTCAACAACTAATTCAAAGAAACCAGTTTTAGATTTAGGAGGAAACTTTGGAGATCTAAAAAATTGAAGCACGTCAATGAAAAATAATTCATCAACTTCAATATCCACTAACTGATCTCTAACTTCTTTTAAAACTTCACAAAGCGTAGGGTTTGCCACATACCCTACCATTTTATTTTAGTGCATGAATGGATTAGTGAGCACTGGAATCTCTAGATTGAGTTGGAGTCGCTAGGTGAATGTTTCAACCTTCATATGTGTCTGACTGTTGTCCACCATCAGCAATCAGATCTGCAACTTGAATGATCTTTCTCGGAGAAGATCTGTCACCTCTTCCCCAGTTTAATGTACTGGGGCAATTTGCAAGTCAGATGTTTCAGTTCATAAACTAGACCGGAAATTGATTGAAGCAATGTTTATCTACTTATGCACTCGCAAAGCAATGTGCAGTTCGAAGGATTCCTGACATAACTTCAGGCTCCGTCTGTAGTTTATAAAATGAAGAACAGTAACAAGCAAAAAATATGGTCCCCAGTATGGTCACCACTATGTTAGTGCCTAAATCTACCTTAGGTTGAAAAAGGTAGGATCTAGGATAACATCAAACCACGCTTAACCTAGTAGCTAGCCCTACCAGGTCGGGAGAGGGCTCTCTCCTTGTCAATCTCAACAAAATATGATCAATGAGTGCTTGAGATCACTGAAACGAATACTGATCTTAGGCTAGGTATGTGTGCAAAAGAGTTTGACTGAATTTAATGATGTTTTGTTGGCTCAAATGGAAAGGTAGATTTTGGGTCTTGGGAATGAGGCTCAGTTTTGCAGAGGTCTCAATGGGGCAAGGTAGGCAAGTGATTTGATACTTCAAATTGAATGAAATGGAGAGATTTAGACAGGTGAGGAGTTGAAGAGGGCAAGAAAACCTCAGGGATCCTCTTCAAACAGTTGAAAACATCAATAACTAAGCAAACCCTAGGTAGAGCACTGCAATTTCAATGGATTCTACCTTTATCCTTGTCTGTTTTAGTTAAGAAGAAGCAAGAGAGATAATTGCATACATAAAACACATATAAACTTACAATTACAGAAGGAAACACAATATCAAAGCAAGATTCCACATGAATCCCATAGAGTGCTGCAAATCCTAGTCTATTCCTTAGCCAAAACTACTGAAAAATGTATACAATGAAGCTCCAAGCTTTCTCAAAAGCCCAACCTTCTACCAAAATCCAACCCCTACACTATGAAATTCATAAAATATATACATTTTCTCATCCTTGTACTAAGGGAATTGAGCTCAACCATTTTCTTCAAAATAGAATCAGTTACATTAAACTTGGTCCGAATTTCTGAAAATAGGTGTTGAAGATGAACTCGTATCTCCTAAACCATAGCACCTGTTACAAAATTGAAAGAGGGTTTTGTAGATAAGGCCATTGTGGAGAAAATGTCTCTCAAATTTGGGAAGTTCTTTTCCAGTTGCTCGCAATATTTTTCACAAAACCATCTCTAAAACAAAAAATCATTAAAAATTTAAATCTGTGAAAATGACTTGTAAAGATTTAGTCACATATCCCAATTCGTGACACCTGTGAATAAAATGAAAGAGGTTTTTGTTATATGGCTCATGTTTAACCAAAACCTCCTTGGGTTTTGCAAAATTACTTTCCATATGTTTTGAAATGTCCTTGTACTAAAATGCCTATAACAGTAAAAAATATGAAAAATTTGCTTTGTTTTAATGTAAGCTCCAAATATCACTATATATCTCCCACATAGTAGCACCTATGCATAAAATGAAGGAGGTTTTTGTTATTTTCTATGTGATGAACAAAAACCTCTTTCACGTTTGAAAAATTTTGTACCATTATTTCACAAATGGATTCTGTACTAAACTTGTCATTGTGTGCAGCCACTGACCTCAAAACATGCATAACCAAGAATCACTCATTCATTTCGATCATATCTTCTAATCTGGGAGCCGGTTACGGGAGTGTGATATACCGTTGGAAAGATTTTTCTGAGTTTCTTCTGATGGACACACTTGTGACATGTTTTGTACTGAACATCATGTAAAAAAAATCTAACAAGACCAGACATAGTAAGAGCTCATGTTGATCCCTGGTGACAGGCTGCGAAGACTGGAACCAACAGGCAACACTTGACATCCCCAATTTGTATAAACTCACCAATGACCCCATCTATCACAACTTACTATGGCCTCTAATCCCACAAAAGTTCCCACACACATCCTGAAGTTCGAAGGGAAACAAAGGGAGGATCTGGGTACGCACATCACCACCTAGCATTTATGGTGTTTTTCTAACTCCATGGTGGATGATAGTATCTGGCTTAGACTCTTTCCCCACACCCTTAGGCAATGAAGCCAAGTGGTATGTTGAGTTACCACGCGCGTCAATCAATACCTTTGCCGCTTTAGCAATGGAATTTTTAAATCACTTTCAGCTACCAATCTACTATGAAACTGGGACAAAACTTCTTTCTTCTTTACATTAGGATACTGCCAATTACATCTCCGATCACATCCATGAATGGAGACGTAGGCAGAGTCTAGTCAAAGCTCCCCTCCCAGATTATCTCTTTGTGGATTGGTTCTACAAATCTCTACTTCCTCAAATCGTTAAGGATGTAGCCTTAGATGGTGCGGTCACGAAAGATCAATCCATTCATCGTGCCCAACACTTAGATTTAATTTATTCACTGTTTGGCACATTATATGACATCATTCCCAATGCCCCTAGAAACTCGAATGCTCTCGCTACTCAGCAACTCGGTGTGCACGCTGATGTTATTATCAGCGCTACCTTTGGGGTTGATGTAAAACAACTTAGTGGTCACATTGCCTAGTTGTCAGTTGACTCGCTACCCAATCGAATGCTCTTCCTACCACCATGATAAACTTTGTGCAGCCTACACAAAAACCCAACGGTAAGAACAAGAAGAACAAGAAAAATACAGCTCCTTCTGAAGAGCAGTCAGCTAAGGAGTCCAACCCAAAGCAGAAAGTTGTTGCACCTCTTGACAGTGGAAGAGACAAAGTTGTCAAGTTCCCATGCAAAATCTGTGCTGAAGACCATATGACATATAGTTGTTTGTGTCTCCATGAATGCACATATTTCCTTGCTCAAAAGGACATTGGCCAAACCCCCATGGTCCTAAACAATCCCTTCCCTACGCTGTAGTAGCAACATCTTATTGCAAACCAACCTCAATCCCCACAAGGGGGCAATGGTGGTTCGCATCATCCTTCAGCTGGTTAAGGACCATTTACCATTTATACCTTTGAAATGGTCGATCTTCAAACCAGAGCCAAAACATATTTAGCTCCAGTCGCTAATGCTGAGGAATCCTCCTTGAGTCAAAACCCACCACCACCTAACGATCTTCATATCGAAAGGTCGGTTGCTGATCTTGTACTTCGCCCCCCAAAAGGGTCACTTCATCACACTACGCATAATACATCTGCACATAGTGACCAAAACTACAGTATTGTAGAATATTTGGTGCAATAACCATCAGCTATGTCCACACTCGAAGTATTGCAAACTTGTCCAGCACAAAGGAAAGATCTGCTTTCGGCAATTAGTGGGGTTGACCCCTAGGATTCCATGCTTGCAATTTTCGACATGGACAAATTTAAACCTTCCCTTTCACACCAGCTTTCATTTCAGGTGAAAATATTTTCGAAAGGACGACGGTACATACAACTGTCATTGACGAAGGTGCTTCAACCTGCGTCATGTCAGCTTCATGTTGGCTCGCCTTGGGTTCTCCAACCCTCTCTCCACCATCGAATTCCATTGAGCCATTTGATGGCCATAAATCTGTCCCAAAAGGTTACCTTGCCAACTACCCCATCATTTTGAGTGGGAAAATGGTAATGGTGGACATTGAAGTTGTAGATCGTAAACTCGATTATAATCTACTTTTGGGATGCATTTGGACTTATGCCATGAATGCCATTGTGTCTTCGATCTTCTACCTCATCCTCTTTCCATTGGATGGGAAAATTTTCACAGTGGACTAGTTGTCTTTTTGCAACCCAGATTGCTCCCCATTACCTAGTGGCAATGTACCTTTAGTGGGTGGCATACTTGACTCTTATGTCAGTATTGATACCGGTCTTTTGAAGGGTTCTTCCCTGATGTGTTATTTTCCTCTCCTGCCACCACAATTCCACAGATGGCTTCTATGGTCTCATCTATTCCGCATGAAATGACCGATCCTTGGATCTTCCCAGCCCCTTCATACATTGACTCTTACGGAGAACAAATACCACTATCACTAGCCGAATTGGCCTACCAAGCCATTCAATTTGCATCCGAGTCTTCGGTCACTTTGGTCACAACCAATGGTACCGCCTCCTCTCCCATAACTTCCTCTAACAATCTCCTCAATCTAGTCCTACCTTCAACCAAAGTTATTCGATAGATCTTGTGTTTAGAGGAACGACCTTGGGAAACCTCTCCCATCATGACTCCTTTTAACGATCTCCTCGATGAAGTCCCACCTATAAATAAAGTTATTTGAGAGATCATGTGTTTAGAGGAGCGACCTTGGGAAAACTCTCACCATTGCGTTTCGATATGTGATTCAGACGCAATCCCTATACAGATCCTATCCTTTAAACCACCCGAGATCATTCCCTCAAGTTATACAACCATCCAAACTTTGGGTTCGGAAGGGAACATGGACAATATTTCAAAGATAATACTCATTTATATCTCAGTCAAGACAGGCATCGTGGAAAATATTCAGATTGGAGCTAACTACAATCTTGAGGAAATTGTAAGCTTCACCTACCCTTTTAAGGATTTCCGCAATGTTTTCCCTTGGTCTTATGAAGAGATACATGGCATAGACCCTTCTATTGTCAAGCATGAGATCAAGAAGTATCAAGCATTATTTTTATGGTATTTTTCTTGTTCGTTAATCCAAAAAATCCTTGAGTCTCCTTCTTCGGGCTCGTTAAACTACAACGAAAAAGACCAAGCGTTCTTTTTATGGTATTTTTCTTGTTCATTAATCCAAAAAACCTCGAGTCCCTTTCTTTGTGATCGTTAAAGTACTACAAAGAAGATATGAGCATGTTATTTTTTGGGACTTTTTCTTGCTCTTGCACTGAAAAATCCCCGAGTTACTTCTTCAGGCTCATTAAAATCTTATGAAGAAGATCTGAGCAACTCTTTTTCTCTCTTTTTCTAGCTCATTAAACTGAAAAAGATAGTCTGAGCATTCTTTTTAGGGACTTTTTCTCGCTCATAAAATTGAAAAAACCCTAAGTTACTTCTTCGGGCTTATTAAAATCTTATGAAGAAGCTTCGAGCATTCTTTTTAGGAACTTTTTCTTGCTCATAAAATTGAAAAAACCCTGAGTTTTTGTCATTGGTCTTGTAAAACTCCTATGATGACGATATGAGCGCTTTCTTTTTTGGGACTCTTTCTCACTCTTAAATTGAAAAATCCCCAACTTTTTCCTTTCTTAGAGCTCATTAAATCTACAAAGAAAGAATGAGAATTTATTTTATCTCTTTTTCCTTGCTCATTAAACTAAAAAAGATACCTCGAGTTTTCTTCATTTGACTCGTTAAAATTTGATGAATATCTATTGAGTTTGTCATCACGTGACTCATTAAAATTTCATGACAAATATCAAGTTTACTTCGTCCCCTCGTACTCATAACAAAATAAGGCAAATGTCTATTGAGTGTAGGTTTATCTCTTTATCCAGACTCAGTAGACTAACTTACAGAAAATGAACCTTTTCGGGTATACTATTAACCTTTGTTGCACTCAGTTAAAAACTATGACAAAGGGACCACCTTGGATCCACTCTTTACTATCTTTTCAGGCTCTCAAAATATGAAAAGATCACAGAGTTTACCCATCTGGACTCACTAAATTAATCCGATGGGGAAAGTGGACAATACAATCACTTTATGTCATTATTTTAAAAAACATTTTTTGGCAGCAGTCACTCCCTTGAACATGGAACTCCCTCAGCAAAACCTTCTTTGTGACAACCTCTCAATATGAACCTTACTATCCTATGAGTTTAGCCTATATATCCCGATGTTCTTGCATCTTTGTATCCTAACATTCTTTGGTGTTCATGAGTCTAGTGCTGCATGGTTAAAACCTTTGTGTCATGCCTTCTATTGTTAAAGGGAAACCCTTTATCTTCTATTTCCTCCATCAAACCATCAAGCATATCCTTCCATCATGCCCTTTGTCGATTCGGCCCAATGCTCAAACTATTCTTTAAAAAAAAATCATTCTTGTCTCGTTTCGTGTCGATTGATGTAGGACACATTATGGCCTACCTTTCGACAGGTCTCTTCCTATCAACTTCAACACTCTATCTGGGAAGAAGACCTAGAAACACGTCAGTGCCTTGGAACTTGCAGACATGCGTGGCAGGTTACCTTATGTTTGGTCAGGGGTTTTCATTATTGGGTGTTGGTTAAATGATTCTACGAGTGTTTGATGACAAGAACATTATTCACACTTGCTAAATTTTACTGTGCATCTTGGATACCATTACCATTTTTGGTGGCCATCCTTGCGTCTATTAACAATCTCCATTATTGACTAGTAATCAGACAATTTCGTACATGTTTGACCTCAACACCTTTATTCACATGTATCGAACTATGATGTTAAGGTGAAGTGGAAATCCAGACCTTCGGCAGAGGCTTACATCACTTAGCCTTCTGTCCTCTCCCAAGTTGCGTATATTGTTTTTTTGGAGACAACTCATCAGAATGATCTTATTATGACACAAGTCTCTCATTGTGCTTATCGACGAGCATTATTTTCATATCTCTTTGTTGAGAAATCACTCTGACATAGCTACTAAGCATGGGAATGCCCGACTCAAGACATGATTTTAGATGTTTTATATATATGTGTTGTATCAGGCTTCTTGTATTCCTGAAGCTCCGATCCTCTCTCTCTTTTTTCTAAGAAAAACAACAGTTATATAAATCATTTCGACCATCCTCTCTACCTCTGATCTCACACTTTAGGGGGGCATTTGTTACACAAGAAAATGACCTCCTCATCAGCTTGGAGGAGAAAGGTAAGATCACTGTCTAATCAATTTAGTGCCCTAAATTTCTCTACATAAATTATCAATCCAGGTGTCGTAAACTGATGAAGTGTGGTGCACTATATGTGCTTAGTTAACCTTTTTCTTACTTCGTTATTTTATAGTTTATGTTATTTGGGGGGTTTTGTTTCTTATGCTTAAGGAAATTAATCTAAGAAAGAAAATTTATGCTTCTAGATGAAAATCTCTAAATGTTAATGGACAACTAAATCCAATGACTTTTAATGTTAAAATCTAATTTCTAAAGAAGGGAGAAAAGGAAATGAACAAATCAAAACTTTGAATAGTTAGATTAATGTAAGCCGGAAAAATGTCTATGAAATGAAAGAAAAAATGATAACAACTAAATGAAGTGTTTTATCACTCTGCTATACAATTTTGGGAGAACTACCTCCTTGTGATAGCATTTGGAGGGATCCAATACTTCATTGTTCTAAAACTGAAAATGAAATTTAAATGAAAGACTAAGACTGAAAGTGAAATTGCAACTAATCTACTATAACAACTAAATAAAGTGTTTTATCACTCTGTTATACAATTTTGGGAGAACTACCTCCTTGTGATAGCATTTGGATGAATCCAATACTTCATTGTTTTAAGAAAAAATAAGCATAATAATGTAGAGAAAGACTCATTCATAAATGAAATACTTCACCACTTAGTTTTAAGATGAACCATCAACTGAAAGGGCTTTCGGAAATATTCACTTACAACATGAGTTATTAAACTAACATCAAATCTATTGTGTGCTCTAATGCTCCAAGCACCAACTGGAAAATAGGAGGACTACTTTCTTGGACTATTTTGTTAAGCATAGATTACACAGTTAGATAGATCTACAATCAATCGGTTGAACACACTTGCATGAATTAAACTTGCATGAATGGAAAATCTAAACTATTAAACTTGAAAACAATAAAATGACATACTTGAATGAAATCAAAGCAAAACTACAAAATAAAATCTACTCTAACTTACATTCTAATATGTTCCATGACATATCCTACTTCACATCTCCTTCCATGTTAGGGACTTCAAAGCTTTATTCAAATTCTTCAAAATTACAAAGTACAACAAGTTGAGCTAACAAAAGTTTACAAAGCTCTCAAATAAAGGAGACAGATCTCCTATTCATACAAAAAGATGAGAAGTCATCTCATTAATGAGAGTCCATGAATCTCTCCCTATACCTCTAGAGTTATAATCAAAATAGGAAATGATAAGACACATGTCTTCTTAGAGTTTCAATACAAATAGGAAATGTGACACATATCCTCATGATCCCATGATCCTCTCCACTCAAATTCGAATTTGGCTTTGGGAGACCACATAAAGGTCTTCTAGAAGCTTTCCTTTTGACCTACACAATGTCAACAATCTCATCCCACTGGTTAGGTATAAGCATATACACATTATTTTCTAATTTTTAACCAGATATTCACTTAAAAATGCTAAGAATTAATAAAGTTTGGAAAAACATAAATGTGACCCAATAATGATGAAAGTGAGATGAATGTAGTGACATGGTAGTGAAATGAAGGTGAAATGGAGGTGATATAATGGACATGATAGTGAAAGTGTAATAGAAGTGAATGACAATTTCAAGGCCCAACAATGATTGAAAGACTGACTAAGTTCACAGGCCTATTTATCAAGCTAACACTCTTCAGGAACTAGAAACTTGCTTTATAAAGCTTCCTAGACATGCATAAATTGCGTTAGTCCCTAGGGTAACTCTGTTTGTTGCCTCAGGAAGAGCGTTAGTCAACTTAAGTGAGTTTTTGAAGGTCAAAGGAGAAAGTTGACCGAGAAATACCCCTATATTCACTCCTATGTCAACTCATAAAAGCAAGTAAACATCCAGATTTGACCTGTTTGGAGGAATTATTATTCCTAATGGAGTCTACAAATGGGGAAAGAGCACAAAAGCATGGAAACATCTCTACTTTTTCCCAAAGGAAATCATGAAGGATTTGACATGGCTTATCCGCTCATGTTATATATTTGAGGCTAGGGCCATTTTGAAAGGGGTCAAAACATTTGAAAGGATTTCCTATTTGACTGTCGAAGCTTGTATTAGACATTATCTATTCAAGAGGTTAAGAAGAGAGAGAGAGGGGAGCTGGAGGAGTAAGGGAAGACTAATGCAACTAATGGTTGTAATCACTCTTTTCTACCATTAATATAGACCTGCAATTGTGTTGTCCACTCCATGGAGTTGGTATTGTAATTTGTTTACATGTTTATGCAACGTTAATGATTATGAGTGGCTTAGATGTATGCAGTTATATATCCCTATGTATTAGTGCATTTATTGTTTAAGTTATATTCTATGATATTACGGCTCATCTTGTTTATGTGTAGGTATTGATCTTGGAGCTAGCTGAGGGATCTTCCACCCTGATACTTTGCACTCTCCAACAACACCACACTAAGACCCTAGGTAACAATCCTTCTTCATACTTTGATGCTCATTTCACTAATATGGATATGTGCATGTATCTATGGGCCAGATGTAGCTAATCTGACTTTTTGCCAAGGATCCTAGGAAGATCCTTGAGGGTATCTCCATCACCAAACTCCCATGCATTAATCCCTATAGCACTTTACAAGGTAAAGTAAGCTGCATATGGTAGTGTGGAGAAGCATAAGGCTAGATTTGTGGTCCATGGCTTTTCATAGATAAAGGGGATTGAATATGATGAGACCTTTGATCTCGTTGCAAGGTACTCATCAATCATATATATATTGGAACTAATAGCGTAGATGGGTGTAGAAATTGTAGTTAGGTAGACTCCTTCAACACTTAATTGTCAACCCGAGGGTTTTGTAAACTTAGAGGTGAAGCACAGGAAATGCTAGAAATGATATTAACTTTTCCTAACTCTATTCCTACTTCCTTAACTACAACCTTTCAGAATTGAAAAGAAAAGATCACCCGACAATTTACACCAAAGGAATTCTAGTACTGGAATGTGAAATAAAGTACTTTTGCAGAGAAATAAATGAAAGGAAATTTCAAACTCTTGTAAGAAATCCCGAATAATTAAAGTGGAAATCTATGTCTATCTCTAGTATATTTTTATGTCAGATTAATAATTGGACCCTTGAAGATGTATGACTTCTGTATAGATCTTTCTCCCTGCATTGAGTTGTTATTCTTGTACTCCTGCAATATTCTTGCACTAGTACCAGAACAAAGTTTATATGTTAGAAGTATATTTTACACCTGTACTGAAGATTTATGTCCTCATGTAGGGGCTCTAAACCTTAGGACTAGAGCACTCTGTCCTGTATAAGGATATTGATTCATGTACTGGAACATAGATTCCTGCACTAAGTTTTCAGATTTCTTTCATAAGAGAATAAAGAGTGTGTTAACTTAAGGAAAGAATTTTCAATGGTGAACAAAACTTTGAATTAACTTCCACAAGTAGAAAGATGCTTCAACCCAACTTAACTTCAAAATGAGAATTAACTTCTATAGTCAAAGAACACTTTTCTTCAATCAAGGAACTCCTTCATGCAACTAAAGGAATCATCTAATTGTGACAACAAGCTTTATCCCTGTAATAGTTATTCACACAAATCTGATCTGCCCTTTTAACCTTATTAATTCAGAAAGGTTCACATTGAAATAATTAAATATGGAGTTCAATCCTTCCCTTAAAAGTATAAAGTGCAGGTACAGATTAATGCATTATAACAACGTTCCTTCTTTAATTACAAAAGCATATTCAATTCAGGATATTAAGAATACTTATGAAATATGAACACTTGCTTGTAGAAACGCATCAAGACTCTTATGATAGAAAAGAACGAAATACTTTTGTTGTAATGAACCTAATAAATCGACTTGTAGAACTGTAAATGCTCTAGTGCAAGAGTAACATGCTTGCACAATCCAGGCAGAAATAATACTAAGCTTTGAAGAGAAGAAATTAAAAAAGTGTAAAATCAAACTTAGCTAAGCATGCACATCACGGATCTGTCACACAATGGTTATGAATGAAAGTGAACCTAAACTTTGTGAAAGAATGATATTTAATTCACACCTTGCATTAAACAAAGTCAACACACCTTTAACGAGAAAGAAGAATGCGAGGGAGAACAAGTTGGGTTAGCTGGGCCCTAACCAACCAACTCGTTTCCCTGTTTAGGAAACTTGGAAACTCATCTCTCAATGACGCATCAACATAGAATTAAAACACAAGATTGAAATAACATGGCACTATCCCTTTATATTAAATTTCAGAATCAACAAATGTACATGGTGAAATCAAATCCATCCCAGAACAAGGGCGATACCAGGAAAATTACAAAAGACCATAGTTACACTAACATTGCTATAGTTAATACTCGCTACCATTTTCCATATGAATCCTACATTATATACATCCCTTCAGGCCTACGGTCGTAACCAAATTACATTTAGAATTACAATCTAAACCTTTCGGTTGTAAAGAAATAACAACAATATTACATGCTAAGCCTTTCGGCTGTAAAAAACGCTAAACTTGAGAATTCAGATGGCGACCAAATCTTTACCATATCCTTGACTTATCTCTACCCTGAGGCCAACTCGAGATGACTGATTCTGAATGAAATGTCTGCGTTAGGTATTGATTTGTCATGAAAGTTTAGGATTCACCAGCGGTGCAAGAATCCTACCTACATTAGACCATGCTAAAGAAATGACTAATACATTGCTTACCAAATACTTTAGGAAATAAGATGTTAGTTGCAAAGAATATTAAAGGTATAAAATCTATAAAAACAATTAATTAAGCACATTTGTAACCCTTAAATATCAAATATAAAGCTAGTGCAGGAAAAGGCACGATTCTTGGAATAGTGCAAGAATAAGGAGGTTGCAAGGTTAAGAAGTCTAAGGTTATGATTTTGAAGTGAGAAAGGGGTTTAAAATGAATCAATTTAGCCTATCAAAATCCTCCCCTCCCTATGTTGTTGTGGGTCCTCACACAACCTTTACCTACTGCAAAAAACCAAAACAAAGGAGCCTCCCTTCAATATTGAACTTGTATGTTGATCCCCGCTTTCACTGTCTTTGCCTTCCTACCCCGAGCCTTTTGAGTTTCTTGGTCCCCTTTTTAAGACGTATATAGCACTTTGAGGCCCATATTTTCCATATCTTGACTTGTATTTTATGCTATTTTACTTCTCCTGCCAACTCTACATTCATTTGCTTTTGCATTGTATTCTTCTCTTTCATGGCTTAGTTTAATATCTCCAAGCCATAAACATGTTGCTTGACCTCTTCTATCTGGATGTTTAGAAAGAGGGTGGAGTTTCTACTCCCAATTCCTCTGGTATAGAATTCTCAGTAATCGATTCCAAACATATGCCAACATCATCATGGTCAAGATTATCCTGGCCACCCAATTCCTGCATTTCAACATCGTCAAGGGTTTCAATACCTAGAGTTTCAATGTCACTAAGGGTCTCAGTACCCTGCACATTCACTTTACCAGGAGTTTCAGTACCTAGAACTTCAAAATAATTAAGGGCTTCAGTGTCTGGAACTTCAATATTATCAAGGGCCTCAGTACCCTCGCTTGTTCACCTTACTAGGGGTTTCAGTACCCTGAACTTCAAAACTATCTAGGGCTTCAATGTCCTATGTCCTATCATCCATCTGACCCTCCGCCTGGTCTTTACTTGTACTCAGCATCATTTTTCTCTTCTTCATCCTACCAAAGAGGAATGACAAGGGTGTGTCATCTTCCTTTTCCGCATAGTCTTCATCGACCACTATATGGGCCGTCACCTCAGCGAATACCGAGAGGTTATTGTTAATAGGTGAAGCAGGTGGTGAGTTGTCCAATAGTATTAGGGAGGTTGACTAAACATGACTTGCCCTTGAAGAGGCAGTCCTTCTCCTGGCCAACTTCTTAGCCTCGGTAGGGCGTGGGGTCAGAGTTTCTGATTTTTCTTCCTTTCTTGCACTCTTCTTCTTGGTCGACTTCCCTGCACCTCGTTCCTGAAACTCCTTTAAAAATTATTCCCAGGTCACGTTTTTAACCTCTAGTTATTTCTTGATTAAAATTGTGATCAACCCGTGGTGGTATAACTTATATGCAACCTGGCTTGACTTTCCTCTCTGACACCTTTTGACATTTTTTCTAAGCTCCTGAGAAATAATAAGGAAAATTAATGAGCTTACCATACTCAAAATGTAGGAGCAATCGTATGTGATATAGGAAGGTCGGTGAATAACGACCCTTGCAGGTAAGAAACTTCTGCAATACATAAAGGAGATCCTTCCATTTTCCAATCATAGCATTGAACTGGAGACCGTTCTTCTATTCCACCTTTTGCTTCGAGTTGACCACGAACCAGCACCATAGCTTCTTCTCTACCTTCTCCTTCTTAAACCATTTTTCTCCCATTGCTGGTAAACCTGTAGCCTAAGATATGGACTCCTCTGTGACTACAAATTCCAATGAACCAACCTTAGCTCAGCTTCCATCAAAAGTCTAGGCGAATGCTAGCGCCACGGCTGAGTTGAATCCATCAATTTCTTGCAGAAACGGGAGGAACCCGGATACATTCAATATTACAATATTGTTTCTATACTTGGCCTTTTGCTCCATCTCCTTCATGGACCGTGGTTCAATCCTTATAGGTGCCATTTCTTTATTTGAACTCACCTAATCTCTGTCTAAAACTTTGGAAGAGTATTACAATATAAAGAACTCAAAATGATGGTTGAGTTATACATCCACCGTTATATTGTCTACTTCCTGAATGGTCATGCTTCATCATTAAAATTACATGGGTGTGAATATGAATTGATTCAAGTACAGGTAGGTGATGATGATTGGGAAAGGCGGCGATTTAGATAATGATTCAATGTAACGGTCATGTGAGGTTGGATATGGAGTAAGGCTATCATTAATATGTGATGAATTTTTCAAGAAGAGGTAAGTATTGGATTTCAGGAGAATTGTACCATCCCACATTTACTTCATGATCTCACATAAGGTGTACTAAGTACTCATTAAAATATGATATTTCATAAAATAAAATATATTTGTACTTAAACGATTTCTACCTAATATAGTAAATGATAAAACAAAGTATTAATCATAATACAAATTATTGAATTCCATGATTGATAGGTGGTGCAGTTATTTTGCCTGTACAAAAATTTATGAAACAAAGATAAGACTTTCAATACACATTTTTGCACCAAGTGTTCCTGCACCAGAACATGTGTTTTGCTAATAGGGCGTGCTCAGTAGTGCGGATTCATACATTGAATGTGCCTGCACTGAACATGCTTGCACTGAACATGCCTGCACTTAAACATGCCTACACTCAAACACACATTCCTACACTAGGGATATTTGTAGCATATCTAGAAAGAGAAAGGGAACCAAAAAATTCTAATAGGATATAATTCATAGGTTGGATTAAAAAAATTGTTGGATATACAAGGGGGCTTTTATTCACCATTCTTTGGTGTTGATATATGCCTTCCAATATGATTTGTGAGTTCACATCAGATCCTGCAATCGATCGACGAGGGAAAACAAAGAAGTGGGAAAAAGGGTAAATTTTAGAATGGGAAGTAAATGATGACAAGGAATTCAAGAGTGAGACCACCAAGAGGGACAAATCAAAAAGGGATTTTGGGGAAAAGATTTCAAGGGAAAAAGAGGGAAATACAAAATTGGATAGGGAAAGTTTCTTTGAAGAAAGGGATGGTAAACTTCATGGGATAAAAATAAGAAAATAAAGGGGATTTTTTTTTATGAAAATGGGAATAGAGGAAGGGCAGACTTTCACCTGACATCTGTGTTGGGTCCCTATAATACTAGTGATTACCCCATTACTATGGTAGTTATACCCCTTATTTATATTGTTGTGCCCCTATTATCCCCATATTGTTATTTTTGTGCCCCATAGAATCCCTCTATTATTATTTTTGTGGCTTTATATTATTATTGTTAGGTCGGCTGGATTATATTGTGACTCTTTAGACTCCTATATATAGAAAGGAGGTTTTGTCATTTGTATCATCCAAGAATTGTTCATTTATGTAATGTAAAGGAGGTTGCCCCCTCGAAGAGGCTGAATTCTAAGTCGTTGATCTATCTTTTATATCTTTTCTTGAGCTGGTTTCATAACAATCTGCCTGTATAGTGTTGATCCGAAAAGTAAATGCAGTGGGAATTGAGTGTTGCTTGGATAAAAAAAATTCGTGTCAGCTATCCTAAACTTGGATAAGGGCTTGGTTCCTGCACTTGAACCTACTTCTTCTTGGTGACAGTTAACACATCTAAAGATCAAGCAACATTCCCATTTTATTAGAATTTGATCTTCCTACCAACAAGTTGGTTTTCAGGTTGATCCTTCTGTAATCATGTCAGTAAAACTGATTAGCGCAATCACATGAAAATATTTTTTTCTTTACCTCTTTTATTATTATTATTATTATTATTATTATGTATATTGGATTTTATTTAAACTTCATTTTAAGAGAGAAGAAGTCAAATCACAATAGGCTGGCATAGCCACCTACCAACTAAAGTTCGAACTGCTGCTGCACTTGCTGCATGAAGTATTCCTTTGTGATGGGCTGAAAGTATGCTTTAAACCTATCCCCATTCACAAGGAACACTTAATTTCTCCCATCGATAGTTTTGACTTCTACAACTGCATTGTCGAAAGCCTAAATTACCTCATACGGTCCCATGTAATGAGTATGGAACTTTCCTTTAAAATGTTTAAATCTAGAGTCATAGAGAAGTACCAAATCACCTAGTTGGAACTGTTTCTTCCTTATAAACTTGTCATGCCACTTCTTGCATTTTTGTTGCACCAAATTATTTTTTTGAACATCATCCCTTCGAAATTCATCCAACTCATTTAATTGCAATAGACGTTGTTGGTGTGCTTCCAAGATATCTAGACCCAATTGAACTACAGTTTTGAAAGTCTTTATCTGAAATTCAATTGGCAAAAGGACTTGTTTTCCATACACCATCTCATATGGTGTATGCCCCATGCTATTTCTCCAAGTGGTTCGATAAACCCATAAGGCTTTAGGCAATTGGCTAGCCCAATCCTTCCTGTGCATGTTTATTATTTTAGTGAGGATGGATACGATCACATTGTTTGTAGATTCCACTTGGCCATTTTCTTGCAGGTGGTACGGTGTAGATTTCCTGTGTCGAATATTGTAATGATCCATGACTTCTTGTACCAAGTTAGAAACAAACTGTGGTCCATTGTCAGAAACAATTTCTCTAGGAACACCAAATCTAGTAAAAATTTCATTAAATAGAAAATAAACAACAACTTTCTCAGTGGCAAAAGAAACAACTTTAGCCTCTACCCATTTAGTAACAAAATCAGTACAAACCAAGATATGATTTTTATTTAAAGATGTGGGGTTTATGGGTCCTACAAAATCAATAGCCCATTTTTCAAAGGGCTCAATCATAACTTGAGGACATAAATGCAATTCATTGGCTTGAACAGGTTGAACCATCCTTTGACAACTATCACAATGCCTAATATATTGCTTGTCATCCTTAAACAAATAAGGCCAAAAATAGCCAATGCGTAAAATTTTATATGTAGTTCATTTATCAGTAAAGTGGCCACCGCAAGGTTCATCATGGGCAGATCTTAAGATATCAAAAATTTGTTCCTCTCTCACACATCTACGAATAACAAAATATGGTCCAGTGTAAAAAATGCCTCCCTATATCCAAGAATACAAAGAATTTTTCTAAATTATATTCCGCTTTTCACGAGCGGATAAGTGAGGTGGTGTTTTTCCAGTGACTAAATAGTTAGCTATGTCAACAAACCATGGGGATTATGCTAACATAGAAAAAAGATGTTCATCAGGGAAATCATCATCAACAGGAATTACTTCATCAGGATTATTTAATTTAGAAATATAATTAGCTACACCATTAGACTTTCCTGGTCTATCAATAATTGTAACATTGAATTCCTGTAATAATTGCAACCACCTAGTCACTCTACCGCTAGTTAGAGGTTTATTCATTAAATATTTTATAGAAGAATGATCAATATGCACATAAACTTCATATCGTATACTATAATGTCTGAATTTATTAATAGAAAAAATAATGGCTAAATTTTTTTTCTCAGTCATTGTATAGTTAAATTTGGCGGGTGACAAATTTTTACTGATGTAATAAATAACATAGGATTGTTTATTCTCCTCTTGTCCTAAATCTACGCCAATGGCAGTGTCTTAGGCATCAGAGGAAATGTGAAATGGCAAGGACCAGTTTGGTCCTCTCAAAACTGGTGCTTGTACTAATTTTTCCTTCAATGTCTCAAACGACTGTTGGCAAGCTGTGGACCAGGCGAATACACTATCCTTAGCTAATAATTGAAAAAGGGGGATAGAAATCTTGGAAAAAAATTCAATGAATCTCTAGTAATAACCAACATGTCCAGGGAAATCTCTCACTTCCATTTGTGTTTTTAGTGTAGGCAGATGAATAATGACTTTAACTTTAGCGGGGTCTACCTAGATACCTTTGTCAGAATCCAAATGACCAAGAACCACTCCTTCTTTGCACATTAATCTACATTTTTTATCACTCAAATCAACATGAGCCTCTTGGAAATGTTTTTTTCTAGATTTTTAAGAGCTTCATCAAATGAGTTACCAAACACAAAAAAAATCATCCATATAAATCTCAACACATTCAAGATCAGCAAAAATAGCCAGCAGAACCCTTTGAAAGGTGACCGGTGCATTACACAACCCAAAAGGAAGCACTCGATGAGAAAATGTACCCCAAGGGCATGTAAAGGTAGTTTTGTCTTGATCTGAGGGTGCGATTTGGATTTGGTTATGCCCACTAAAGCCATCTAAAAATGAAAAGTATTGTTTACTGGAAAGGGTATCTAGAACCTGATCAATGAAAGAAAGGGGAAAGTAATCCTTGAGAGTCACTTTGTTTAATTCTCGGTAGTCAATGCAAATACGCCATCTTCCATCTTTCTTAGGTACTATCACTAATGAAGAGACCCACTAACTGTCAGAAATGGGATATATGAAATTAGCGTCTAAGAGTTTTTGTAATTCCTCTTTAACAGTATCTCTTACCATGATATTCATTCGTCTTTGGGGTTGTCGGACAAGTCGAGCTCCCTCCTGGATATAGATATGATGAGTACAGGTCTCAGGAGGAATGACTTTCATGTCTTTGTAACTCCAAGCAAATGCATCCAAGCGATCTCGCAATAAGATAACAAGCTGCTCTTGTTGAGATGAATCCAGGTCTAAGCTAATGTGTAAAGATTTTCGTGGACTAATTTCAACAAGAGTGGGCTTGGGCTCAAGAGTATAAGAAGATGATGCGACAGTATGGGATAAGGAAGACTAGGAATCAGAATTTTCTTGAAAATCTAGACTAAAGATCTGATGAAGTGTGTTAAAGTTAGGCATAGTGTTTAAATTGTTCAAGAAATCTCGTAATTCACCATCCTGGGTAGACTTGGTATGGTGATCAATCAAAGAGATAGACCAGGTCTCCTCATCACCGCTATCATAGTCTAACCATCAAATGTCCTTGAGTTCTTGAATATATCTAGCAAGTGGATATAAGGTGACCTTTTTCCTAGAGTCTCCATGTGAAATGCACATATCACTTAAGTGACATCCAATATAAGCATCGACCATGGCAAGCCATGGTCATCCCATAATCAAAGGATGTCCTCCCACTGGATTCTTTGGCTTAAGCACAATGAAATCCGTGGGGTATTCCCATGAATATATAGAGACAACCAGGTTGTCCAATACTCCATCAGGTTTGATTTTAGATCTGTTTGCAAGTTCAAGCACGGTGGGTGTAGGATGAATATGGCCCAACACAAGTTTTTCCATGGTTTTCCTGGTCATAACATTGATGGCCACCCCTAGGTCTATTAATACATTAGAGACAAGGATATCACCTATCTAGACATAAACAATTGGGTTTCTAGGATTTATGTATTTCTCCATTGATACACATCATTTCATCAACTTAGCTTCTTTACCAACAAACTAAATGGTCCAAGGTTCTACTCTCTTCCTCCCTGACTTTTTAAGGCATAACTCCCTAATGATCCTTATACATATGGGAATTTCTCTAATAGCCTGAAGTAAAGGGACTTTTATACAAAGATTCCTTAACTTTGAAGCCAAAGTGGACTCAGGGTCACTCGTCTCCATAGCCAACCTCTCGGGATAGGGGGTTGGTTTGAATAAGATGGTGAATCTAAAGGTATGGTAATGGGTTAAATGGTGACATGTTTTTTCGAATGATCAGGATTTGGCTCCTCATTTTTCTCCTCAATGATCACCGTGGATTGTTTTTGTTTTTCTAGTTTAAATACCCTTCTTGATCTCAATTGAAGCTCATTTCTCCCAACCGACAGGGTTTGATAGGTAGAAGAAGGGGATGGTCCAACCGAATGAATCAGTTGTACCTCCTTATTATTAGGATTCGGTACGTTTAAGTAGGTAGTTGAGGTGGTCTAAATGGTTGTGGAAAAGGCAATGGTGGCAATGGTTGACTTTGCTGAGGTAGAGAGGCAAAATATGGTTATGACATATGGTGTGGTGCAT
The DNA here is from genome assembly GCA_000404065.3 of Pinus taeda. NCBI lineage: Eukaryota > Viridiplantae > Streptophyta > Pinopsida > Pinales > Pinaceae > Pinus > Pinus taeda. The sequence goes on from APFE031539485.1 coordinate 31,672, forward strand.
ATGAAGGAGGATATGATGGCAGCTAAGCAGGATAGGAATGATATGAATGGTTTGGCCGTCTCCATCCTTGTTACCAAGGTTGAGAGGATTGTCCATGGTGAAAATGGTTTTCGTGCTTCCAATGTTGAAAGTGATTACTATTATTAGGATAGGAATATGGAGGTTTATTATAACCATAAAAATGTGGTTCAAGAACCATACCTACACTTACCTATGGCCAATTCCTTTGTGCTCCCATGGCATGTAACGGCTCAGGTTCATAATGATCTCCTTCAAATACAACTTTTAATCTAGGTATGGAGGGGCATTCCTCAGTGGCATGGTTATCTGCTTATTAGCACTTTTTATATCAGCAGGACACTCTCTTAAAGGATGCTTTTTCCTACATTTTGGACAAAAAATAGACAATGACTCTTGTTATTTTTCTAGTTTTTGCTGAAATTTCAAAGAGTCTATTTGTTTGCTAACAGTATTCATTATTTCAATTTTCATGTTGTCCATTTTATTCTCCAAGCTAATGATCATAGCATCTGTAGATCTTAGTTTGTTAGTTTTTCTTCGACCTCCTCTATTGGATCTAGATTGATTTCGTGAGAACTTCCTGCACAAGTCACAAATTTGTTCAAAAGTTTTCTGAGCAATGTCTCCTTGTCCTAAGAAAATAAAATTATGTCTAGAATCCTCGGTAAGTCCTCATAGGAACAAGGTTCAAATAGTACTTAAATCAAATTCGTGTTTGGACCTTTGGAGTATATACTAAAATCTCTCTAAGTAGTCCTCCAAAATCTCATCATCACCTTTTACAATGGTGAAGGTATTGTCTTGCATTTCTCTAGTTTTACAATATTCCTGATATTTATTCAAAAATACTCTCTTCATTTGTTCCCAAGAACTTACAGTGTTCCCTCCTAGTGCCATGAACCAGCGCAAGGTTGAATCCTTGAGAGTTGCAGAAAACAATTTTAATTTCCGGGCATCGGAAGAATAATCATAACTCCTACATAATATATCAAACTCAAAAAGAAATGAATCTGGGTCTTCGTGCACCTTACCATGAAAGTGTGGAAGAGTTGAAGGTGAAATATTCTTCATTTGCACATTCACTTCTGAGTTTACTATTGGAAATGAAAAAGTGGATTGCTCTTCATTTACCTGATTCTTGAGAGTCCCCTCTGCGTGGTCTTCATGATTAGCCATTATTGTGCCTCCAATCATACCACTTCTAGAAGATGAAGGTTGAGTATTGTTGAATTGGACTTTCCAATCACCATTAACCTCCTTCTTACCCTTTTCGAGTTGTGTTACACTTGAATCACTATTTCCAGAATCCAAGTGGACTGTTTCGGCGTGATGAGTTTGGGTCTGCTTGAAGTTTGTACCTACAAAAGAAGGTCCAATATGAGAAGAGCTTTCAAATTTTTCAGTTTTTCGTCAACCCTTATTGGGCTTTGGATCCATACCTTTCTTAGGAATTCATTTTAAAAATCAAATCCAAAAAACAAAATTCAAATGTTATAAAGAGAAGAATCTGTCAATCGTTGCAAAGAATAAAAAAATTAGCACTCGTAAAATCCTTAAAACAATAGAAGCATACTATAAAAAATAATAGCAGGCTTAACCCTATTGCAAAAAAGGGAAATTTCTTACCAATTTCAAATCGCTCCTGGCAAGGGTGCCAAAATTTTGGGTGCAGGAATTGCGGTTAGCCAAACTCATTTAAAACTTAATTGTCAACCTGGGGGTTTCGTAAACTTAGAGGCGAAGCACAGGAAATGCTAGAAATGATATGAAATTTTCCTAACTCTATTACTACTTCCTTAATTACAACCTTGCAGAATAAAAAAGAAAAGATGACTCGACATTTTACACCAAAGGAATTCTAGTGCTCGAATGTCAAAGAAATTACTTCTGCAGAGAAATAAATGAGAGGAACTTTCAAACTCTTGTAAGCAATCCTGACTAATTGAAATGGAAATTTATATCTATCTGCAGTATAGTTGTATGTCAGATTAATAAATGAACCCTTGAAGATGTTTGACTTCTTTATAGATCTTTCTCCCTACACTGAGTCGTTATTCCTGTACTCCTGCAATATTCTTACACTAGTACCAGAACAAAGTTTATATGTTGGAAGTATATTTTACACCTGTACTGAACATTTAAGTCCTCATGCAGGGGCTCTAAGCCTCAGGACTAGAGCACTTTGTTCTTGTATCAGGATATTTATTCCTTTACCAGAACAAAGATTCTTGCACGAAGTTTTCAAATTTCTTTCGTAAAAGAATAAAGAGTGTGTTAACTTAAGGAAAGAATTTGCAAATGTGAACAGGACTTTGAAATAACTTCCACAAGCATCAAGATGCTTCAACCCAACTTAAATTCAAAATGAGAATTAACTTCTACAGTTAAAGCACACTTTTCTTCAATCAAGGAACTCCTTCATGCAACTAAAGAAATCATCTAATTGTGACAACAGGCTTTATCGCTGTAATAGTTATTCACACAAATCTGATATGCCTTTTTAACCTTCTTAATTCAGAAAGGTTCACTTTGAAATAATTAAATATGGAGTTTGATCCTTCCATTAAAAGTATAAAGTGCAGGTACAGATTAATATGTTTTAACAATGTTTGTTCTTTAATTAGCAAAGCATATTTAATTCAGGATATTAAGTCTGAAAGATGAACACTCACTTGTAGAAACACATCAAGACTCTTATGATAGAAAAGAACAAAAGACTTTTGTTGTAATGAACCCAAGAAATCGACTTGCAGAACTGTAAATGCACTAGTGCAGGAATAACGTGCTTGCACGATCTAGGCAGCAATAATACCAAGCTTTGAAGAGAAGAAACTACAAAATGGTAAAATAAAACTTAGTTAAGCATGCACAAGACAGATACGTCACAAAATGTTTATGAATGAAATTGAACTTGAACTTTGTGAAAGAATGAAAACATCTATTTAATTCACACCTTGCAATAAACGAAATCAACACGCCTTTAACGAGAAAGAAGAATGTGAGGGAGAATGAACTAGGTTGGTTGGTCCCTAGCCAACTAGATCGTTTCCCTGTTTATGAAACTTGGAAACTTAGCTCTCAACGACGCATCAAAATAGAATTAAAACACAGGATTGAAATAACATGGTGCAATCCCTTTATATTAAATTTCAAAACCAACAAATGTACATGGCGAAATCAAATCCATCCAAGAATGAGGGCGATACCGGAAAAATTAAAAAAGAACACAATTACAATAGCATTGCTATAGTTATCGCTCACTACTATTTTCTATCTGAATCCTACATTATATATCCCTTCAAGCTCGCTGTCGTAACCAAATTACATTCAACATTACAATCTAAGCCTTTCAGCGATAACGAAATATCAACAATATTACATGCTAAGCCTTTCAGCTGTAACAAAACAATATGTTAGGTGTGGAGACTGATTATAGCAACTCTGCTGCTGCTTCATTTGTTGGACAATATAAAAGGAAGGACTGGCTGTTTCTTCTTGGATGTAGCCCAAATTGGGTGAACCACGTATATCTATGTCTCTCTTGTTTTATGTGTTTTCTATGTTTATATTTCTGCAATATATTTTATGTGTTCCATTGCTCTGTAATATATAATTTTCTAACAACTGGTATCAGAGCCGAAGGTTTATTTGGCTGATAAACTTGCAGGAGAGAAGGGTTCCTGGTTCGAGTGGGAGCAATGGAAGAAGATGGTAGGTTTAAGTTCGAAAAAATTAACAACCAAAACTACCATCTATGGAAGATGCATATGGAAGATTATTTGTACCAGAAAGATATGTACCAACCATTGAGTGGAAAGCCAAAGAAGCCGAGGAGTATGACAGACACAGAATGGGATATTCTCAACAGAAAGGAACTTGGAACAATACGGCTGTGCCTAACAGTGTCGGTAGCCTTTAATATTCAAAAGGAAATGACAACATAGGGTTTAATGTCAGCATTGGCCAAACTATATGAAAAACCCTCAGCCTCAAATAAGGTGTTTCTTATGAAGCATTATTTAATATGAAGATATCAGAAGGTGGATCTGTTGCTGATCATTTAAATGAATTTAATACAGTTACCAATCAGTTAAGTTCTGTAGGAGTAACTTTTGATGATGAAGTTAGGGCCCTATTATTTTTGTGCTCATTGCTAGAAATTTGGAATGGTTTAGTTATGGCCATTAGTAACCCTGTCTAAAGTTTGATGATGTTGTCGGTGCAGATCCTTAGCGAGGAAATGCAACAGAAAAGCTCTGATGAGACATCAGGTAATGCTTTGACTGTAGAGACTAGGGGAAGAAAAATGGAAAGAGGAAAGAGCCCAGCATATCGCAGTAAGTCAAGGAAAGGCAAATCCAAGTCTAGATCGGGGATAGTGTGCTAGAAATGCAGGAAGAAAGGACACCTGAAGAAAGACTGTAAGTCTTGGAAGGGAAAAGAAGGAGACACATAGCAAGAAAACAATCATGAAGTGAATGTGACAGGTGATGTGTTGCAAGATACTTTGATTCTTTCATTAGAAAATATTATTGATGCCTGGGTGGTAGATTCAGGGGCCTCATTCCATGCCACATCTGATAGGAAACATTTTCATGATTATGTTCAAGGAGATTTTGGATAGGTTCGATTGGGTGATGATAAACCCTGTAAAATCATTGGAATGTGTATAACTTTCATAAAGCAACAAAATGGAAATCAATGTCTATTGAAGGAGGTAAGGCATTTTCTAGATTTGAAGAAAAATCTAATTTCAACAAGGAAGTTGGGAGGTGAAGGTTGTGTAACTAATTTTATAGATAAAACCTGGAAGGTCACTATGGTAATAGCAAAACGAGAAAAAGTTGGTACATTGTATTTAGGCAATGGTATTTCTAATTTTGTTAATGCTTTAACCTTTACAGGAGCAGATACGACATTGTGGCATCATTGGCTTGGGCACATGAGTGAGAAGGGGATGTAGATTCTTCACTCAAGAAATTTGCTACCAGGTTTGAAGCATGTTGATTTAAAATTTTGTGAGAATTGTGTTTATGGAAAATAGAAGAGAGTCAGATTCCTCAGAGTTGGGAAAGAAAAGAGGCGCAAGAAATTAGAGCTTGTGCATACAAATGTATGGGAACCTTCTCAGGTATCATCTCTCAGTGGCTGTCATTGTTATGTTACTTTTATTAATGATGCAACTAGAAAAACCTGGATTTATTATATTCGAAATAAATCTGATGTATTTGATACTTTCAAGAAATGGAAAGCTTTGGTTGAAAATGAGACAGGAAAAAGGTTGAAGTGTCTTAGATCAGACAATGGAGGTGAATATTGTAGCAAAGAGTTTGATAGGTATTGTTCAGAGAATGGAATTCATAGAGAGAATATAGTTCTAGGAACACCACAAGAAAATGGTGTGTCGGAAAGGATGAACAGGACAATCATGGAGCATGCAAGGTGCATGAGATTGCATGTAGGATTGCCTTTACAATTTTGGGTAGATGCTGTAGATATTGTTGTTTATCTAATAAATAGAGGGTCTTCAAGTTCCTTGGATGGTGGTATTTCAGAGAAGGCATGGACAGGTAAAAAGGTAAATTACTCATTTTTAAAGACTTTTGGTTGTGAAGCCTTTGTCCACATTAATAAAGAAAATAGAACAAAGTTTGAGGAAAAATCAAAGAAATGTACCTTTATTGGATATGGCGTTAATGATTTTGGTTATCGCTTTTATGATTATGAAAAACACAAAATCATTAGGAGAAGAGATGGCATATTCAATGAAAAGGTTTTGTATAAGGATCATATGCAGGAAAAGAAACATGAAAAAGAAAACAAAGAATACACAATCCTTGATGACATCACAGAAAAAGTGAAGGTGCTTGAAAATCATAATGATCAACAGCTAGAACAACAACAACAACCACAACAACAACAACCACCTCAAACACCTAAAAGTGGTGTTAGAAGATTTACCAGGATAAGTAGACCCCCTGAACGATACTCTCCTTCATTATATTATGTATTGTTGACTGATTTTGGTGAACCATAATGTTATGAAGTAGCAGTGCAGGTAGAAACCAAGAAGAAGTGGGAGCAAGCCATGAAAGAAGAGATGGAATCCTTAGCACATAACCAAACTTGGGACTTAGTCAGGTTTCCTGTAGGTAAAACAACATTGCAGAATAAATGGGTTTACATGTTGAAGGAAGAAGATGGAGGTAGAAAAAGGTATAAGGCTAGACTTGTGGTGAAGGGGTTTGCACAAAAAAGGGTATAGACTTTGATGAGATATTTTCTCCTGTGGTTAAAATGACTTCAATCAGAACTATTTTAAGTCTAGTAGTAGCTAAAGATTTGCATCTTGAGCAGTTAGATGTAAAGACAACCTTTCTCCATGGGGATTTGGAGGAAGAGATATATATGCAGTAGCCACAAGATTATGAGGTAAAAGGGAAGGAGAAACTAGTGTGCAGGTTGAAGAAGAGCTTGTATGGCTTAAAACAGGCTCCAAGGCAGTGGTATCTAAAATTTGACAGGTTTATGTCTGAACAAGGTTATACTAATGTCACTCTGATCATTGTGTTTATCTCAAAAGATAAAATGATGACAACTATATTATATAGTTATTACATGTAGATGACATAATTGTTGCAGGTTCTCACATGCAGGAAATAAATGTGCTCAAAAGAAAATTGGCGAACGCATTTGCAATGAAGGATTTGGGTGCTGCAAAACAAATCCTTGGTATGAGAATAACTAGAGATATGAAGAATCAAAAATTAACATTGTCTCAGAGTGAGTAAATAGAAAATGTGTTGAAAAGATTTAATATGCAGAATGCAAAACCAGTTAGTATACCTTTGGCTAACCATTTCAAACTAAGTAAGGAAATGCGTCCCAAGACTCAGGAAGAAATGGATTATATTTCTAAAGTTCCATATGCATCAGCAGTTGGAAGCTTAATGTATGCAATGGTCTGCACAAGGCCTGATATTTCACATGCAGTGGGAGTTGTAAGCAGGTACATGAACGATCCAGGAAGAGAACATTAGATGGCAGTGAAGTGGATTCTCAGGTATTTGAGAGGTACCACAAATCAAGCATTATTCTTTGGTGGTTCAAACATTTCTCTACAGGGATATGTTGATGCAGATATGGCGGGTGATAGAGATAACACGAGGAACACCACAAGATATGTGTTTACTGTAGGTGGAACAACTGCCAGTTGGGTCTCAAAACTGTAAAGTGTTGTTGCACTCTCAACAATAGAAGTAGAGTATGTTGCTGCTATAGAGGCTAGGAAAGAAATTATTTGGTTAAAAAGGTTTCTATATGAATTAGGTAAGAAGCAGGACTTGGGCAGGTTATACAGTGATAGCCAAAGTGCCATACATCTTGCAAAGAACAAGTCTACATTTCATTCGAAGACTAAGCATATACAACTCAAGTACCATTTCATATGGTCAGTGTTGGAAGATGGACAGTTGAAGCTAGAAAAGACACACACTAGCCAGAATCTTGCAGATATGTTAACAAAAGTTGTAACCAGGGAGAAACTGAGATTCTGATCGATTTCAATTGGTCTTCAAGTATGATGAAGAAGATGAGAAGTAGCCAGGTCCAAAGTGGAGTCATTGTCTAACAAATGAAGCAGCAATGGAGTTTCTATAATTAGTCTCCAAGTGGGATATTGTTGGGTGTGGAGCCTGATTATCTTCTTTATTCAGAGGTATCACTGCATTGGACTCCAGTTCGTAATGTGGTGGCAACGCTGCCCTCAATATTTGCACTACAAGGGGGGTCCAGGCGGGGGCGGTTGCGATCATTGGGAGCCCCCCCCAGCGAAGGGTCGGGGGCAGCGCCCTCAAATCTAAAAATAGATGTAACACTGCCTTGTAAAATGTTGTAATTTTGTAGTCAATTTGGGTCATTCATTAGGCAAAGATTTGATGGTATAATTTATGTTTAATTTAGGGGTTTTTTCCGTAGAAGGCAACCCCTCACTATATATGAGGGAATTGTATTGCGTCTATGTAGATCTGTATTTTGAGTCAGAAAGAGAAAGGATATTGTGTGAGAGTGAAGAGGGAATTATAATGGATCTGTTGTAGGTTGTATCTCTTCATTTTGTTGGATAATATAAAAGGAAGGATTGGTTGTTTCTCTGTGGACATAGCCCAAATTGGGTGAACCACATATATCTGTATCTCTCTTGTTTTATGTGTTTTCTGTGTTTATTTTTCTGCAATATATTTTATGTGTTCCATTGCTCTGTAATATATAATTTTCTGAGACAATAAACTTGAGCATTTGGCCGGGGACCTAATATTTATCATATCCCTGACTTATCTCCGCTCTGAGCCCAACTCGAGATGACCGATTATGAATGAAGATGTCTCCATTAGGTAGTGAGTTGTCATGAAAGTTTAGGATTCACCAGCGGTGTAGGAATCCTACTTGCACTCGACCATGCTAAAGAAATTATTAATACGTTGATTATCAAATATTTTAGGAAAGAAGATATTAGTTGCAAAGAATATTAAAGGTATAAAATCTATAAAAACAATTAATTAAGCACATTTGTAACCCTTAAATATGAAATATAAAGCTAGTGCAGAAAAAGGCACGATTCTTGGAATAATGCAGGAATAAGGAGGTTGCAAGGTTAAAATAGAGATCTAGGCTTATGATTTTGAAGTGGGAAAGGGGTTAAAAATGAAGCAATTTAGCCTACCAACAATGGGTTGGAAGATACATCAGATGGATGTAAAGGCAACCTTCCTTAATGGCATGATTGAGGAAGAGGTGTACATAGAGAATCTTGAAGGTTTTGAGACCTTTGATTGTGAGTCACATGTGTGTCGGCTCAAGAGAGTGTTGTATGGGTTGAAGCAAGCACCCCGTGCTTGGTACACTAGGATAAATAGCTGCTTCACCGGGCTGGGCTTCATGAAGATTGAAGCGAATGCGAACCTATACCACATGGTGGTGGAAGGTAAATGGTTGATCATTATACTTTATGTTGACGATCTCATACTGACAGGTGATGATCAGTTGATCAAGCCTTGCAAGAGAGTTTGAGATAAAGGACATGGGGCTCATGCATTACTTTCTTGGCATGGAGGTACGGAAAGGTGATGGGGAGTTTTTTGTGAATCAAGGCAAGTATGCCGATGAGATACTTAAGAGATTTTGCATGGAGAGTAGAAAACCTATGGAGACTCCTCTAGCAAGTAATTGGAGGAAGGAGGATGATACTTCAGGGGAAGTAGTGGAAGCTATTTTTTATAGGAAACTTGTGGGTTCACTCATGTACCTGGTGAACACATGATTGGATATGTGCTATGCAGTTAACCAACTTAGTCAATCGGTGATTAGGCCTACCAAGTTGTATTGGAAGGCGACAAAGCATGTGTTGTGATACCTTAGGGGAACTTCTCAGTGTGGATTATGGTATAGATGGATAGAGGGAGTGAAGATTAAAGGCTTCACCGATGCAGATTGGGCAAGGAGTCCATCCTACCAGAAGAGCACATCGGGAGGGATCTTTAGTGTTGGGTCAGCAACAATTTCTTGGTACAACAAGAAACAAAGATCAGTTGCACTCAGTTAGGCAAAGGCAGAGTACACGGGTGCGAGTCAAGCAACATGTGAAGCCATCTGGATGAGGAAGTTCGCAGTTGGTTTGTTTGGTCAACAGATGGATCCAATTGTGATTTACTACGATAATCAGAGTTGTATCAAACTCTCTAAAAATCTAGTTTTTCATGATCGGTCCAAGCATATTGATATCCGATATCATCATCTCAGAGATTGTGTATTGAAGTGGATTATGTTGTTAGAGTACATTCCCATGGAGGAGAAAGATGTTGACATTTTGAAAAAGGCATTGTCAAGATGTAAATTTGAGTTTCACAGAGAACAGAATGAGGTAGATGATAATCCCTTTCATATTGAGAGGGACTATTGAGAAATGGAAACAAGAAATTCCATTTTAAATTTGTCCTTGAATTTAAACTGTGAATTAAAATCAAATTCTATTCTCATAGCAACTTGTAAATAGTTAATTAAGTTTAATTAACTTCATTAGCTTAGGATTTTCGAGTTGGAAGTCTTTTTGAAGTCACGTATATGTTCTCCCTAGGTTTTAGGGGTCTAGGATGAGTTTAATCGTGAGTTGTGATTAGATAACTTAGTTTATTGAGTTATGTTAAATTAGTTCCAAAATGTTTGTGGAAATAATATAGAGTTAATAGCTAGTTGGTGCACTAGTGTATCCACAAGTGTCACTCTAGTTAATTGAATATCTCCTCATCAGAAACTCATGCATGTCGAGTCTGAGAAGGACCCAGTTGAGACTAGAGTGGAGGGATAGTGTACTATCAATTATATGATTTACTGAGTGGTATAGATCATGCATGCATTGGATTGCACAGTTTTGGAAGCATTGGATTCCCATTAATATGGGTTATTCAGCCATAGGAATTGCATAAGGAAATAGGGGCTTGGCAGGCAGTGGAAATTGGCTAAGTGTTGGCTAAGAGTGGGCTTGTGAGGTGAAGAGTTGGGCATACTTGTGCGGAATTGTTCTAGTGAGAACAAGCTTTGTATCTTCACTAATATTTCTAATTAATGCAGTACAGATAGGTGGGGTTTTGAGCAGTGGCTTTCCCCATATAAACTGATTGTGTTATGTGACATTGATTTATCTTTTTCTTGTTCATATTGTTTTCATCAATCTATTGGCTTCCGCTGGTTAAAAGTAGAAGTATATTCACATGATTTAGTACATTGAATGAGCTTGTGAATCTACAGGAAATTCTACAAAATATTGTCTTCATCCAAATTCTTTGATTAATGTAATACAAATAGTAAGGGGTTTTGAGCAGTTTCTTTCCCCTAGATAAATCTTTGTGTATGTGTGTTGAATCTTGATGCATGTTAATGATTTTTGTTCTCAATCATGAATTTCGTTCCGTAGATTAGTCGAGTAGCTACTAGTCTTATGATTTAGTAAATTTCATTAGCAGTTTAGAATATACACATTAATTTCTACAAACGAAAAATTTGAATCAACAGTCGTGACCACTTAACACACTTGGAAAATGGGATTCCCTGTCATTTTCCAGTACAGGACAATTGATTTCGAGTCTCCTTGGAGATATGCAGCTTCCGAGGGATCCTCTTATCCTACTGATAAGTCATTTTCTCATTAATGGACCAAGAGAGGGAAGAGGGATTCAAAATTCTATATAAATAGGCCATTGGAAGACCAAAAAGAAGGAAATGTTATGCAAGCAAAATTGTTGTCTAGCAATCCTGCCTTTCATTGTTGAGAAGAAGAAGTAGAGCATTTTTATGCTCGCCAAATTGTTTCTCAACATTTTAGCATTATAGTGGGAAGAGTATTTCGCCATTGAGAGGGTCTTCATACTTCTTTGAGAGAGAGGAGAAACTTACAAAGAGATTGAGGAAAGGAACCTACTTGTTGGGGATTTTTTAGCATCATAGCTCAAAGAATTCCCATCAAGTGTTTTAGTATTCATCAATTGTATCTCTTCTACATTCAACAATCAATAAAGGGAGCACTTTTCCATTAATTTGTTGACTTGTTTGCTTCATCAAGCATTTGCTATGTGTTTGTTTCTCAGTTTTTAGTTTTTGTCTATGTATGAATTGTCTTAACCATTTACAGTGCCTTGTTTACTCATGCGTGTCCACTAAAAACAACCAACTATCTTTATTTTATTTGTAGGGAACAACCAGCCACTAAGAAGGTGTATTTTGGTAACCCATAGCAACAAATACACTAACACAAATTTGGTGACTCCACTAGTTTCTTTTCTTTACTCTAATGGTTGCTTTTGCAGGACCTCCTCTCTGCATTATCACTGCTTGGTGTGTTCATCATCTCTTTGGAAGTTTTGTAGGACCTTCTGGACCTATTTTTAGCTGAGAAGTTTGATTGTTCACTCTTTTTCGTTGTCTACATGACTTTTGTTCAGAAAAACACACATGCACGTCTTTGCATAGGAAAACCCATGCAATTTACAGAGCAAAAAAAACCATTGTAATTTTCCTTTCCTATGTGATTGGCAGCCTTTAGTGAATTTCCTTTACCTCTGCAATTTTTTTCCAGTTAGTTCTAATCTCTTAGTTGCATTACTAATCACTATTAGTAGAGTAATTACATGATCTTTTCTTTTTATTTTCATTTCTCACATAGCTTAATTAGGGGGAAAATTAAGTGGCCACATTCCACACATTTTTTGCAATTTATTTTTCTATTTTTCACAACTCACATAGCTTAATTAGTAAGGGAGTAAGTGGCTCATTATCCACAAATATTGTTACTAACCAAAACATTGTTATTTCATTAGTTTTTGGGACTAGGACCAAGTGTTACTACAAAAAGTAACTAATCTTTGATTCCCTTGTGTCTTTTAGACAAACTTGGGCATGCATATGAAATATTTCTTAAAGCGCTTGAGTTTTCCATCTCCCTTTAGGCACACATAGTGTAACAAGAAAAGAGTAAGTGGCCCATTATCCACACAGTATTTCTTTTTCATGCAAGGAACAATCCAAACATAGTGTAATTAGAAGGTATTGTAAAAGATCACGGAATATCCATATCTTTTCACACTTTTTATGTTCACTTTGCCACTTGCACACACATTACTCATCACACACTAAGCTTTTATAAGCTTGGTACGAAAGGGCATCCAGTTTACAAAGTTCTTTGTACTTAATTTAGATTTTTTCTTATGTTCTCACACCATAAGTGAAGAAAGACTCCTAAAAAGAACCATAACTTGAACCAACTAAATTTCCCCATAAGGGCCACAAAAGATTATAGTCCACGTTAGGACAATTGGGGGTAGGCATTCCATAAGCCGCCATGGTCATATTACATCTTTGAAACATAGAATTCGACTTTTAGGGTGCTTAAAATCCTTCATAATCCCACATATCAAGTGTTTCAGCTAGGTTGATCAGAAGCATAGCCCAAAATCAACAAGGAAACACCTTACAGTACTCTGGAAATACGAATAGTGACCAACCATTTGGTGCCATGCTTGCAACAATGGTGAGCTCCAGTATTGCAGCAATGATGCTACAACTCCTGGGACTCCCTACTTTACTTTTATCAACCTGGGAGTTCGTAACAAACTTGGAAGCGACAGTGCTATATGCACAAGTACTAGCTCTTACTGCAGGCTATCACTTGATGAGATGGCACAAGTTCGCTAGGAGCTTAAGCCAACTTCTATGAGTTCTTAGAAGAAGATTTTAACTGTGATGGATGAAAGCTAACTCAAAAGAGGCTAGTCTACTTGCATAAAGAAGATGAAAGCTGAAAGGAAACGCAAACCCTAACAAACCCTAGTTCTATCGACTAACCCTACTTGTGCAAGAAAAGGGATGTACAACTACTGAAATTGATGCCATGGACTATTGCAGAGGTAAAATACATGTGTTTAAGCTACTTCTGAAAGAAAATATGGAAAAATCATCTTTTTGTATTTTTGAGCAATTTTATGCAAAATTATTATGCATTTGTTTTAACTATTTTTTACTGTGCAGAGGTTTATTGGCGAAAGAAAATGGAGTGGGTGTTTGCAGGGGGCTAGGAAGGTATGGAGAGGACCTAAGGGGACCCTAACACCCTTCTAGATATTTCCACCACACTCATATCTCGAAAAACTGCTCACATTATCTTCTACAGGAGGTTGTAGGGGATCTACAAGAAATTCTACAGGAAGAGGCCAAAAGTGATTTTTAGAGGATTGATGGAGGAAAAATGGTGGGAAAGTGGAAATGAAGGATGGATAAGGATGTTAAGAGGTGTGGGACCTGGTAAATGAAGCTAAGGAGTGATGAAGATGGTTGGATTTGTTCAAGGATGTAGAAAGCAATGTTGCACGAAAATATAGAAATTAGGGTTAGTTGGGAAAGTGTGGCGAATGAAGGGAATAAATCTTGAGTGAGGGGTTGGAATAGGTTGTATGATGGAGGAAAGGTAGGTAGGAATGTATTACAAGTGTTGTGCACATTACATTCTAAAAACCGATCCAAACAAAGACTAAAAAAACAGAGATATATCTACTTTGACCTAATCTACTCTTAAAAACCAGAAATATGATGAACATCAGTTTATAAACAGAAAATCATGCAAGAGAGATATGGAAACTAAGAAAGAATGGATCTAAACATGAAGACACAACTAATATCAACTTTTCCAATTCAAAATCTAACACTAGCAATTGCATTAGAAGGCAAAAATAGTGTTTTTGTGGCAGTAAGTGTACTTTGGGCTCAATTCATGATCCCAAGGAGGGAGGAATGAGATCAAGGACTACTTGGTGACCTTTTGTGGGTATTTTCTATTACCAAACTATCAAATCAACCTAAAGCATGAACAACTATCTAAATCATCAACAACAACCTAAGTAATGAAGTAAGATTCTACCCTAAATAACAGAAATTATTCTAGGAATGTAAGTAAAACACATAAAAGTACACAAAGGAGATACTGGCACTTGGGTTGGGCCCAAACCCAAGATCTACAGCCTCCTAAGAAATATCAGAGCTGGTGCAAAGCAAGATTCATCTTCATTGATAAAAAATAATAGTTACATCCCACAAACTGTATACAAGAAGAAGCTCGAAAATGTGCTGATACAGAGCTGCACTAATGTGCAAAAATAGAGCAACGAAATGACTAAACTACCAAGGCTTGAATCCTTCCTATTTATGCATACGAGGACCCTCAACATTCCTCCTCAACTTGAGGAGCTTGGCTGCCCAAAACTGCAGTTAATCAGCCACTTCACTAGACCTGCTTGGTTTCCCTTGAAATCATCTTTGGTGGGCTGTAGAACTCCGAGCTGATGGTGGAGAACTCGAGGAAGGGGTCATTTAGTGTAGTAGACATCCTTCCTACAAATCCTTAGCCTTGTTTCCTCGTATTTGGCTGCCAATCTACTCATAAATGCCTGATCTTGGTCCAAAAATGTCCAAAAATCTGCAATAAGCACGTATTAGACCTTGTGGTAAAGTGACTATTCCCATTCACACAATTAACATAAATATATTCAAAAGCATGCATAAAACTATGGAGAATGGTGGATTAAATGAGAATATTAGGTAAAATGAGCCCATATAGTTACCCATTTCTGGGGCTCATCATCACCCCCTGCTGAATATGTTGCTCATCCTCTGAGCAACTAATCCAGTTCATCATCTTTGATTTCTTTGACTACCTCTCTGACATCCCAGGCCTCTGAGATGATGTCCTCTTCCCTATCATGAAATCCTACCTTTCTGTCTACCTCCTCCCATTGCCTTTGCTCCTCTTCTTCCTTGACCCCTTCTAACAGCCCCAGCAGTAGTGGAGGGCTAAACTTAAGGCCAATCCAATTGGCTTTCAAGTTCTGCATTGATTTTTTGTATAGGGGTACTCTTCTCATAGCCTCCCTCATCCTGGTTGGGGAGTGGTACTCTCTTATTTTTAGACTATGGGGCAAGGTGTTCCATCTCCTAGTGCAAGCATGAATGCAATTATCACCAAATAGTCTTTCCATGTCCTCAAAGTGAGCAATGGCCTAAGCTTGTCTTTCAACACAGTCAGGCACAATGTGAGGGTTGTCTGCAAGGTACCGATGGGAATATATAAGGGTTGAGGGATCTTTTGGTTCTACCCTGATCATAAGTGGCTCATTTAGTTCCCTGGCCATAATCTTCTGAATCTCTACTCCCCTCTTTTCCTCATGATTTAACCAAGAAGCCATGGCCATAAGTTGCAGATCTCCTAATACAATGTTTGGGTCCCATAGATTCATATTAGGAAGCGCCAATTTATGTAAATAGAATTCTTACAACTTGGCCTTATCTTTTGCTGAGCTACTGTCACACAATTGCAAAAACTGATTGTAATTCTGAAATGGAGTGGTGCCCCTTTGGGCCAGTGTGTTAATTTGAAATTGAAACCATTGGTATTTAAGGTATAAGGCATAAGATTTAGTAGGTTTCCTACATTGTAAGGCTTCTATTGCCCAACGGGCCATGCAGGCCATTTGGGCTTCTTTTTCTTGCAACTATTGTTTTAAAACTTGTATTTCTTTTGCTGCCAAAGATTCCTGTTCTTGCAGCAGTTTTGATAGCATCTCCACATTGGCTTATAGCTCTCCATCTTTTTGTTGTATCTCGGTTGTTTCCTTGTCTACTGGAGGTCCTTCTTACTGCTGTTGCCCTCCTAAAATGGATAACCTATCTTCCTTGTGGACTTCTTGTAGCTGCAACTGTTTTTTCAGCAGCTCATTCTCCTCCTGTAGCTGGGCTCTTTTGCAGCTTTCTACATGCCTTACCATGGCCAATTCTCCCCTTAATTATTTTAACTTGTCCTCCATGTGGCCTATGTCCTCAACTCCCTTAGATTTGGTGATTTTCATCCATTTGTGTTCTAATCCTCTCTTTCTCCAATTCGAAAAATAATGGTACAACAAATTTCTATGAGATAATTTTCCCACCCTCTAACAAATTGTAATATGAGCCCAAATCAGGTTGAGGGGTAGGTTCAGGTATTTCTTCAGCTTTTCTCTCCCCTTGTGATTGTTTAGCTGCCTTCTCCTCCAATTCCTCGGTCTCTTTTAACTTGGCTAGAGTTTCCCGTAGAGATGTTGCAGCTTCCTGTAGAACTGCCTTTGAGTCCATTAACTTAATCCTCTCTTTCCATGTGGAGGTTTTTGGGCTTCCTCTTTCATAGGTGATAGATATCCTGGAAGGAGACTCTTCCTTCTTTTTGGTGGCTGAGTCCTCAATGACAATCGGTTGCTTGGACGGTGGCTGAGGTTTGCCTACTTTGATCCTCGTGATTTTTCTGGCTTTAAAGTACATGGAGGTCTTTTTTCTTTTTCCTCTTTGTTTTGTAGGTGTGCTTAATGCAACAAGCACAACTGCTTCCTCTCTTGCCAACATTTTAGGGGATTTCTCTTTCTGTTGTTTTTTTTCTTCACTTCCTATAGAAATCTCTATGCCCCATGTTTCTGCTTGTGTCCCTGATATCTCAGGGTGTGTCTCTTCTTTCTCTTGCTAGGTACCTGCCTTGGCCGTGGCAACCTTCTTTTGGGCCTTCTTGGCATTTTTCTTTCCTATCTTTGTCTTTTTTCCTTTCTCTATTTTGCTATTTTCTCCTTTTCTGTCTCCGTTTCACAGTCTCGTCAAATTCTTCTTTTTCCTTCTATTCTTCCTTTGTTTTACCCTCTGCTTCAATGTCCTGTGTTCCCTCATCAATTCTCTTCTTAGTTTCTTCAATTTTCTCCCCCTCATCACTGCTGGATGGGCTGATGTTCTTAGCCAAAGTTTTGGTGTTATCATCTCTGGACATATTTCTGAAGATTTCCCAATCTATGGGGACACTATAGGTGTGTAAAGCATCTTCCACCAATAGTTTGAAGAGTCCATGGTGGGCTAACTGATCTGGGACTCCTGCATTTAGTTTTGTACCGCATTCAATTAAAGACTGAAGGAGGAAATACGGTATGCTCAACTTCTTAGCTGGAGGCAAGTCCATCCCATACCTCAATTCATGTAGCAGCTTGAAATGATAGCCATAAATGATGCTAAACCTCCCTTCACATGTGATATACTTCAATATTTGATAACTGACTTCACTCCAGAGAGGAGGCAAGCTGGTCCTTCTGACCCCATTTTTCTCTTCTACATGATGCTCCTCAAGCAAATTTTTTTTTTTCTTAGCCACTTGTCCCAATGACTTCTCCTCTTTGCTCCAAGGGAGCCCTAATGGTAAACTGGTAATTCTACTGATGAAATCAGGGGTAAGTTCTAGGGTCAAACCCCTAAAAATAACTGTGGCATGTGTCTTCGAATGTGGTCTCAGGGACATCAAAAACTCTTCAGTCACCTCCTCATCATAACCCTAAATTCTGTCAAAGAAGGATATCCAATGTGCCTTGGTGAAAAGGTCCACCACCTTAGGGTTTTCGTACAATTTGCTAGAGTTTAAGGGTTCTTTCCTCATGAATCCTCCTGGCATGGCGTTGAGTTTGGTCTTTAACCAGAAAAGAAAATGCTCAAGTGGGAAAAAAAACACAGTCAATCACTGAGACAGAGGATAGCTGAATTCGGTTTTCTCTTAGATCAAAGAAGGAATTTCTCGTGTGCTCCTTACAATATCAAATGGTAATAATTCCCCTGTTTGAAAACTGCTGTCACCCAGAATTTGGTTTTCCTGTTTATGAAAGAATTTTTTTTTACAGAACAGAGCATAAGAACACAGGTTTTTTTCTCAGCACATTGATAGATATGTAAATTCGGGTTTTTTCACACACACAAGTTGGACTCTACTACTACATGTCTTCCTTACAGGAGAATTTAAAAAAAAAAATTGATGAGGAGATTTCGGATGCAGAAGAAAAAACTCGGTAAACTCAGTGAATTATGCAGGCAGACTTCCACTTTTTCTCAATGCACAAGCAGACTTTTAACTCCCAATTTTCAATCTAATGCTGTGTTCAATTCACCATTTTGCACCAACAAATAATGCATAGATAAGTTTTCCTGAGCCTACCTCGTTTTGAGCTTGAAATTCGGTGAAAGTCCCGGGTTTTCTTTCTGCAGAGCTGTTCTTTGCTTTTCCTGTAGAACCCTTCCTGTAGAAGTCACTCGGCTCCTATAGAATGAAACTGTGCTTCCTGTAGAGTCCGATAGGAGGGAGATTTTCGAAAAAAAAAGTAGAAATATGGTGGAGGACGACTGGTTAGCTGCTCTAGAAGTGGTATATGCGTACTTCAGTCAAAAACATCGTGAGTACAGAATGAACAAAAGGTGATGAATGGCTTAACTGAGCTGTGTTTTATCTACGGGTGTGATTTGTGGTGAGGTGATGAGGTGGCCGGACTAGACTGTTGATACTACATCATGGCCATAATGTTGCTGCATGCCGTCTGACCGTCATCACCTCCCTTACTCCCGTTATGCCACCGCCACCACTACCAGTCCTGATTATTTCTTCGTGAATGGACATTCCACACGTGCTGGCTGTGTATCTTATCAGCAGTTTTGAATTTAACAAGGCTCGTTTGGATTCCACGAGGACGTGTAACTGACCGAGGGTGGCCAGTTAACTAGCCACCGATTCCATTCAGGCTGAACCATTCCCATAGTTACGCAAACTTGAAATATAATTCATGTAATTGCAGAATAGGTTTAGTCACTTATCTATGCAGTCGCGACCGTGTTATGCACATTTCAGATGCTAGAATGATAGGTCCCTATAATACTAGTGATTACCCCGTTACTATTGTAGTTGTATCCCTTATTAATATTTTTGTGCCCCTATTGTCCCCATATTTTTATTACTGTGCCCCATAGAATCC
>APFE031539498.1:0-11144 GCA_000404065.3 Pinus taeda
ATACCACTGTGATACTCTGTTATAATCAGAGTGGGATTCGTATGATTGAGAATCCTGTGTTCCACGACCGATCCAAGCATATTGATATCAGGTACCACTTTATCCGGGATATGGTACAGCGAGGCGCCGTAAGGCTCGATCATATAGGAACTGATGAGCAGGTCACGAATATTCTCACTAAGCCCCTGGGGAAGGTCAAGTTCCTAACCTTCCGTGAGAATCTTCGTGTCGTGGAAAGACCCTATGATGTGGGTCCTGTTGGACGATGAGCTCTGGGAGCTCTGGGGGGCTTTAGTTATTGAGCTGGTTTGCCACTCATTTATCTGTGCCCCGTATGCATCCTACCCATTGAGTTCAAGGCTCATGGGAAGTACCTCTCATTTGGCCAATGAGGTGTGGAAAAGCTAGAGACTATTAGCAAAGACGGATGGACGCATCAGAGATTGCCGTACTCTCTATCTAGGATGGCATGGTCCAACCACTTGATCTGGGATCAAGATTTGTGAGGTCTGGGACCTCTGGACTGATTTTGTCAGTCGGGGGATGATGTCTTTGTGACTAACCCACTTCTGTTTTGAAATAAAGAAGCCAGCAAAGTAAGTTTCGGCGGGATGACTCACGATGTTGATTGCACTAATAAATGGAGTTCTCCCTAGTTGAGAGGGAGTGTTAAATTTGGACAACTAGGTCAAAACTCCATGTTCTGATGCTCAGATTAAGAGGCTAATATTTTTATTGGATTCCTCTTTCTGAGAGGTGTAAAATCCATATAAAAATAGTCTTAATCCGATGAGCAGAACTTATATTTTGAATTTATTATTCTTAATAAATTATATGTGCAAGGTCAGCCAGTTTTGTAATGTAGGCTCACATGCCCAACAGATGTGTCACACACCCTAATTGATGTATATATATACAGGAAAAGTTGGAGAGAATTTCAACACAATTCAACTCACATCTTCCTCTCTCATCGTAGAGAATACAAGCTACCTGGAGGACGAATTCAGCCACACGTGGGAAGGACGAAGAGGACAGACTGTACGGATTTTCTGCTGCTAGGGTTTCTGCTGCTAGGGTTTTGCAGAAAGTTTGACCAGCGTTGACTTTGGTCAACCCTTGGTCCGATCAAGCTGAAAATTGGTGGGAAGTTCGATTTTTGAAGGCCGTACTACCTGGCACAAAAATCGAGGTCAAAGAGTTGACCGTTTTGCTGCTGCGTTGACTTTTAGCTTGCTGCTCCTGCGTTGACTTTTTCAGGACAGCGTTGACTTTTGCAAGATTGACTTGGGTTGACTCATCTACTGGTTGGAGGGTTGTTGTGACACATTTGGGCTGGCTGACCAAAGGAGACTTTGCTGGTTGAAGCATCCTGTTGACCGCCGAAACGAACACACACATTTTTCCTATTTCTTATTTGTCTTCTGTAAGATCTGCTTATATGTTCTATCTGCATTTTTGCTTAACTACTTGTATGATTGCTGCGAGAAAAGTGAAAGTGCTCTTAGCATAGAACATCTACAAAAATTTACAGTTACATTGTACAACTTGCAAATTTTGAATTTACAATGTAGAATCTAGATCTATGTTTGAATTTGTATCATGAATGAAAATTTGTGTAAGAAATATCTATTTATTATTAATTTTTAATATATATATATATATATATTGGTCAAGTTCCTGTTGCTAAGTACCTTGCCTATCAGGAGGTCACGGGGTCAAATCTCCTCGACGCCCTTGGGGTTAGGCCTTGCTAGTTAGGTCGGTGGGTAGATCTCTTCAGGTTGACCTACCTAGATTTTCCCGTGGATGTAGCAGCCACTCAGTGTCTGTGAACCACATTAAAAAAAAATTATATATATAATTTGTCCTACGTGCCCTGTTCCGAGGGGTTTACATGCTTGTGACGAACACTTGAATTTGCGCGCCCTGCGTGTCCTGTGTCCCCGTGTCAGGTGACTTAGCAAACAAGTAATATTTAGAACCCTAGTAATTGATTTTACTCAATAGAACCCTTATCAAACTATAAAACTACGAGTTTCAAGAATTTAAACCAATTTACTTTAGCACAATGGAAATTCTGCATTAGATATGAAAAGCAACCATAAACCAAGTCATGCATGCTTAATTGATCAAAACAGAAAGACAATGATCAAAAAAATGCACACATCATATAACTATTGTAAAATCCTCAATATATATTACAAAGCTATATCTGCGGCTACTTTACAGATTACTCTTCTTGCGGATGTTTTTGCAACTTTGTTTATGATCGTCACTCCATACATCATATCCATTTAGATAGTTACCCACAGTTTGATTAGCTAAATCTTAGTTTATTATATATGATCAAGCCTTTCATTCAGTCTTGTTATGGACAGCATCATTTCCCCATACCCCATTGAAGTTTCAAGATTGCAATTGAAACTACCCCTTGATTGCAATCAATCTTACCTCAACAGTAATCAATCTCACCCTGACCAAGATCATTCTAGTTCCACATTCCTAACTACAAGTCTCACCTTGCCACATAAAGTTCAAGAAGAAACCATCTACAAGGGTAATTGGGATTAATGATAGACATTAGCCAGATCACAATTTCATTTTTCGATCATTTTAGAAAATGCCCACTACAAAGTTTGCCTTCCTACTCGTTCACTCACACACATGACACCTGCTATACTGCATACTATATAAATAGAATGCGCATCCTCAACCTCTAGTATGAAACCTTATTATTTCAACCACATAGACCTCAAAAACATATTGAAAGTGTTTATTTTCCACAATTCTGAAAAGCAAGTTAATCCAATTTTTTAATAAAATAAACCACGTTTACCAATTTGAAAAATGTAAAATATTGTTGTAGTAATTATCTTCTACAAATACAATTTTTCAATTAGTTCTCCAACAGTTTGCCCCTACACATCCATACATTTACATACCACATGGTTTAACCATCTTTACATTCTGTCAAATATGTGAGCACAAGAGAGCCCCCAAGTTTTAGTATATTCTTCTCTAAAAGGGTATTATAAAATGTTTGCAAAGAGTGGAAAAGAAATTTACTTTAACTTACAGAGGTAACTATCACATGACTTGCTCCAGAATCCAGGTATTTGCAAGCATTGTCTGGATTAACCCCACCTCCAATTTGTAGACCTCCTAGAAAGATGTGTGCATTCAAAAACAATATTGCATCAAAATTACCATCCAGAATACTGACAGCAGCTCAACTGAGTAAGGAAACAATACCAAAGGGGCAGGATATTTAGTGAACTGTATCTTTCTGCAACATTGCAAAGTTTTTTTGGGCAGGGTGTAAAACATCATTACAAAGTTTGTTGCTTTTTGGTAAAACACCATTACAAATTCTCAAAAAATTATTTAGTTTATATCTTAGATCAGTTTTATTGAAACAACATATCAAGCTTGCAATCGGTTGTCAATACATGTAGGATGACCTCATCTTCAGATATCATTGGCCCAAAATGCAGATGAATCTAGAGACACGTCCCAACAGCTAAGGGAGAATAGTAGTTATCTAACAGTTGTGTGTGGATAAATCTGACTTTAAGCTTGTTACATGGACGTTTGCAAATAGTTGATATACAGATACTTCCATTGGGTGAGATATTCAATAATTAGATTAGTTGGGCAATAGAAACACCAACAGTGGACAACTACAGAATAAGCAGACCAAATAAGTTTGCTATCAACATAACCATGTGCAAATAAACTTGGAACCTGAGTTGCAGGAAAATGGTTACAGATCTCAATATAGATATGGAACCTCGGAATTTTTGAAAAGTCAGAATCCAGAGGCAGGGAAAACACACATAAAAAAATATGAATATAGATATTTATATTTAATTCAAAAAACATGACTCAGAAATATAGAAAATCAGATCTCGAAACATATTTCACTCCTAATCAATCTCACAAACTCTGAAATGAAGACCACAATGAGAAAATCAGATTTGTGTAATTTTAGAATGGGAGTGAGGGGATATCATATAGGCAAAAATTAGGGTTTCAGGGCCCCAAGGAGATCTGGGATGGATCCTGCTGGATGTGGATTCATGGAAATGCTGTTCTGGGGCACTCCACAGACAGAGCCAGCAACATAGCTTGCAATTTATGCCTCCCATATGTATGATCTTAACAAAGAACTTTAGGTTTAGGGGTGGCAGGAGCAGGAAGGAGTTATTCTCTGCCTGAAGGAATGATAGAAATGATCTTCGCCTAGGGGTTAGGAAAGAGAACAAACAACCAAGCTGAATCCTAATCATTATTAAAACTTAAAAGACCTGCATTTAGCAAAAGAAGCAAACATCTCCAGGGTTTCAATTCTAGGAGACTCCAAGATGATTACACAGGGCTTGAATAACAAGGAGTTGCCAAAGGATAATAAGTTAAAGGTGATATTCAAAAAAGTCTAGGGGGTGTTGAATCATTTCTCCTTCTGTGAAGCCACCATGTCTTAAGACAATTCAAGACCAAGGCAGATATACATGCGAATAGACGGTGCTCTTTGGGCATTGGGAAAATATTAATCAATGGAAACGAAGGGTACATTCCCCTCCCTTAGGAACATGATTATAAGTTACATCATGCATATTAATGGTGCTATCATTTTGTTCAGCCAGATGGCACCAAAAGATCTCTCACATCATGCAATGGCATGGTGGAATAAAAGGAGCACGCGCTAGATTTGTAGCCTTGGTCAAAACTAGGATGAGCTAAGGATGGCGAGGTGCATTTCACAGCTGGAAAACCTCGGTTTGGTGACGATTCAGTCAGAGTTGGGTGGAGTAAGGCAACAGAATTGACCTTGCAGGCTTACATCATTATGGATGGGGTGTTGCTGATGCGTAGAAATGTGCTCAAAGTTGATCTTGTTGACCACTGGAGTGGCACCTGAAGATATTTTGAAGACTCCATGCCCAAGGGCGTATCAGAAGCTTCAATGTACCATCAGAGTCCATCATGTCATCAGAGTTTTTCAACCCTACTTCTTCTTTCATCTTTTTTTGTTGTACTCAAACTCCACAAGCTCTATGGGGACAATGTAAAAGTGGTACTAGTATGAGGAGTTGAGTCATGTAACAGGCGTAGGTAACTTGCAACCTTGTCATCAAGTGAGTTTACTCTAGGAGGTCTTTTCACTTGGTTAATTATCATATTCTTACAAGGACTTAATAGTTAATTGAGTTTTTTCCTCCAAGCATAACACCAAAGTCAAAGTGCAGCTTGATAGTGAGGCCTTCGGTGAGTCGTAGTGTCTAAGGTCATTGTATATTTACCATATTGGATCATACAAAACATTTCGTGGAATTTGATTAGGTCTAGAGGTCAATTTTTTAATTTTTTTAATTTCTCGCAGAGCAGAAATTTGAATAAATATAAATTGTAATAAGTGATTGCTAAAGAAATTGTATGGGGTATGTTTGCTCAAAATTATAACTCTCACCCTCAAATTTCTACTATGACACACTTTGAGGGGTAAAAAATAAGTTCTAGACCTTCAAAACCCACTTTTCCTAAGTTTTGTGAAAAATGTGGCAATAATTAGCCCAACAATTAAATAAATGGAGAAAATAAATAGCTCCATGTGAGAAAATGACATGGAAATGACTCGGAAATTATCTCAATTCAAAGGAATGAGTCAAAGGATAATTGGAGAATGATTTGACACCTTCCACCATTAATACATGGTCCACTCAAGGAAATCGAATTTCTAGCAATAAATGAGGAAGTTGCTTACTTGGAAAATTTGAATTTGTGGAGTTAATGCACATTTGGGAGGATTTGGGAAAATATTTGGCAGAGATTTTTGTGGGAAATTGTCCCAACATAGGTCCCTACCCTTCTATACTTGTCATTTCATCATGGAATTCGATTTTCTTGAGGGATTCTCAATGCCACTTGGGAAATTCGAATTTGCATGGAGCATTGGGATTTTCACCCATTTGCCTTGGGATTGGCACCATTTGCTTTGGGATTGGCTCCCAAACTTCTATATAATAGAGTCATGGGATCTAACTATGAATCAATTGTTTACTAATTATTGTTTTTGCCGAAGCGCTACTACTTTGTACACTTTTCAAGAATTGCAATAAAAAGACTTTGGGGGTCCATTCATAGGTGTTCTTCCTTTGGAGCATGGTGCATTGTGAGCTATTGATATAATCTCTTCTATTTATGCTTTGAGTTATTTCAATTTTGTTAATTTTAGTATAACAATGGTATGTTCTATGCTTAGAACAATTTTACTTCAATTTCTTTATTGGCCCAATATCAATATCTAGTTCAACAATCACATCATCATGATAGTAAAATGCAGATAGAACATAAACAACAACAGTACAAGACAAGAAGACACAAGATATGGCACCAACCGGGGACAAATCCCAATGTGGGGATGTTGATTTTTGGTAGCATTGGATGTGCTCTAGCCTTGAAATTTGGTGGAGAGGCAAACGAGCCGCAAATCCAATACCCAAAAATCGTTTGGAGAAATTCCACCCGGATGAGGAGTTATTAAAATAATTAATATTTTTAATGGGTTCCTAAGTCTAAACTTAGGAAAATAAAAATATTAATGGGTATTAATAAATATAAGGGTGAGAAGCTTCTAAGGGACGAAGATCAAGTTCGTTTTAATCTTAGCCGTTGATTAGAGACTTAATCTCGACTGTTGATTCATCAATAGAAAAAGTATAAGAGAAGACTTGAGTATCATTTGGGGACACACTGGCAGATACTCAGTATCTCAAGGAAAATCGATTCTCAAGAGGAGATCAATTTCAGAGGGAGAGTTGCAGGGTGGAGGAAGAGGAGGATATCAACAACAATCAGTGACTGAGGAGGAGGTGACGCGGGGACGTTGAGAGACAACGCAGAGAGAAACGCAGTCTAGGGGAGACATAGCCCTCACGCAGGCTGACGCAGAGGGATGCAAAGCCACGCTGAGCCACGCTGAGTGACACAGAGGTGACGCAGAAGTGGGAGAAGGGTCCCCAAAGTGTCAAAAAGTTTCCAGGGGAAAGTCTTAAGTGTTTTCTCTCAGGTTCTCTATAAAATCATTCCTTGTAAAAGCGGTTGTTGCTAAAGATTAATAAAACCCTCATTTGCTGCACCAATTTTCCCACATTGGGTTTTTCGGGGGACAATTGTCCAAAAACAACTACGTTGATGTGATTGGTTCTTGTGTATGTATTTTCTTTGTGTAATTATGTGATAACTGCAGTAGAATTTATTTTAATATTTGTTGAAGGGATTTCGTAAATAACTTATTGTGTAGAATAAGTAGGTGAAATAAATCAGTTTCTCCACTAGAATTTCAAGTTAGAAATTTTCACAGGGGAAACCCTTTATTAATTCTTCTTATAATTCTTCAAAAGTTCAGTACAGAGAGAGAGAGAGTACAATTTACAATATTCACTTGCCTAATCTTATCAGTCAAAACAGCAAGAAACAGAAAGCCCTAACCAGAAAGTCAACGTTGGTCAACAGGGTTGAAATTGACCTCCAAAATAGCTCGATCAACCTTGGTCAACTCGGCCTCCAACAACAAGATAATGCAGCACAATATAGTTTGAAATTAACTAGTCAAACCTGGTCAACTAAAGTCAATACAGAAACCAGAACTAGGGCAATCAATGTAGGGGTCAAACTGCCTTGGTTTTTGTGCCCAAAACTGCGGCCTACCCAAACAGAGGTCTCCATCACAAAACCGAAGTCAAAGCTGGTCAAAGTCAGCCTCTTGAAATTTCGGCCTCCTGAAATTTCCGTCAAATCTGGTTAATGCAGCAACTAGAAAATCAGACCTTCCTTCGCACGTGTGGAGAGAGAGAGAAGCCCAGAAATTTGTACCCAATAAAGATGAGAGAGAGAAAGATGAATAAGAGTGATGCCAAAATGAGGAGGCACCTTGTATTTATATGCAACGTTGAAGGCTGGAGGAGTTTAATTTGATGGTTGACTGACCTTGACAATTTGTCCATAATCAAAATAAATTCATAACTTCATTTGTACATGTTAGAATGGGATGATCTTTAGATCAATCCTACACCTCTCAAAAAGAGGAATCCAAGAAAAATATCAGTTGCCTCATAAGAGCTGTCCAAAGTGATGTTTGGCCTTAGTTACCAAATTTAATACTGCCTCTCAACTAGGGAGAACATCACCTGCCAAATTGTCTGACAACCTGTTCCATCCCTTTCACTGCTCTACTCTACTATGCTGAACCATGAAGAAAGAAGAAATGATCGAGAATGTATCATACCATTCTCAACTAACCCGAAGTCAGTCTGCAATATTAGAGAGTGTTTCATACCACTCTTAACTGACTTGAAGCCAGTTTCCATTGATCCTAGATCAATATCAACATCTTAGCATAGGGAGTACAGTAGTACACAATGCCTCCATCGGTAGTACTAAGGTCCCTATCCTCATTTCCCTACTCATTCGCCACATGAAAGGTACTTCCCATGAGTCCTGGACTGCATGGGTAGGATGTCTTGGTAGGAAAAGGTGAACCACTAATCCTATGCATAGGCCACTATGGGGTATCACAGGGGAAGGTGAACCACTCACCTTGTACGTCGCGTACCAATAGGGGAGGGTGAATCACTCACCCTATGGTCGCTCATCGCTCCAGGAAGTACCCCAAGCCCCCCAGGGCTCCCAGAGCTCAACATCCATCTCATACGGGACCCTCATAAAAGGGTCTCTCCACGACTCCAAGTCGTTCATGGAAGTTCAAGAATTTGACCTTTCCCAGGGGCTTCGTAAGAATATCGGCGACCTGATCATCAGTCCCAATGTGTTGGAGCCTTATTGCTCCCTATTGTACCATATCCCAATATAGTGATACCTGACATCAATATACTTGGAGTGGTCATGAAACACGAGATTCTCCAAAAGACGAATCCCACTCTATTGTCACAGAAGATCACGATGGTATCCAACACATGTCCAAATAACTCACTAAAGAGCTTCCTCAACCAAATAGCTTCACAGGAGGCCAAACTAGCAACAATATGTTCAACCTCAGCGATGTTCAAGGCAACCAACTTCTGCTTCCTGCTCATTTATGATATCGAAGCATAACCTAGAGAGAAGCAACATCCAGATGTGCTTTTACAATCCACCACAATGTCAGCCCAGTCTGCATCAGAGTAACCATGGAGCCTCACATTCCCGGTAGTGTATCGCAGTCCATAAGTGATTGTGCCCTGAAGATATCTCAAGAGATTCTTGGCAGCAATCTAATGTATGTGATGAGGCTCGACCATAAACTGGCTCAATGTATTCACTGCAAAACATATGTTCAGATGGGAGTTCACCAAAGAACATTAGGGCCCCCATGAGTTGACGATACTCAGAAGGATTTCCCAAATTGGGCCCAACAACACTTCCGCATAACTACTTGAAGTTAAGTTCCATCGGAGTAGTCACGGACTCACAGGCCACCATCCCAAATGAATCTTCACAATATATTTTACTTGAGAAACGAAAATCTCGCCTAGCTCTTGCTAGACCTCCAACCGTAGGAAGTAATGCATTGGTCCTAGGTCCTTCATCTCAAATTCGGAAGCCAACTCCCTCTTACATTGATGAATAAGAGGGTCTGCACCTGGCAGAAAGAGATCGTCCACATAGAGTACCATGATGAGAGGTCTATCATTCTCAATCTTAACATAAGGTTCAAATCAGCTTCACTTCTCGTAAATCCCAACTTCATTAGATAGTTATCGATCCTCTTATACCAAGCTCGGGGTGTTTGCTTCAACCCATAAAGGGCTTTCTTCATCCTGCATACATGTGATTGACGATCTTGAACTTTGAACCTCTCAGGTTGTTCTACATAGACTTCCTCCTTAAGT
Organism: Pinus taeda; assembly: GCA_000404065.3. Taxonomy (NCBI): domain Eukaryota; kingdom Viridiplantae; phylum Streptophyta; class Pinopsida; order Pinales; family Pinaceae; genus Pinus; species Pinus taeda. Next base: position 9,891 of record APFE031539498.1, read on the forward strand.
GAACCATGCAAGAAGGCAGTCTTGACATCCATCTAATGAACATTCCATCCTTGCGAGGCCGCAAGAGATATAATCGAACGGATGGTGGCGTAACAGGCAACCAGTGCAAATATCTCATCATAATCTACACCTTCCATTTGAGAAAAGCCTCGAGCAACAAAATTGGCCTTGAACTTTTCATCATTTCCATCAACTCCATGCTTGATCTTGAAGAGCCATTTCGAGGTGACAACGAATTTGTCCTTGGGTCTAGAGACCACATCCCAGACATCATTCTTCATAATTGACTCATACTCTTTGTTCATTGCATCCTTCCAAACATGGTGTTTGGCAGCTTCTTCGAATATGGAAGGCTCAGATTGAACAATGGTGCTCATAGCGGTTAAGTACCCTTGGTACCTATTCGCCTTCTTACTTTCACAAAATGTCCCCCTAGGTGCAACATGTATCTCGGCATCTTCAAGAGTCTCCCTAAGCCATGAGGGTCTCCTTTTCGAGGAGGAGGGCTCATGAGAGGGAGGATCAATGGGATCCATTGGTCCTTCAGCATCGGGCATCTGCTCATCCTGTGATTCTCCCTACTTTCCGAAATCTTCTTCTTTGTCCTTCCTTGGAAGAGGAAGGTTACTAATCTTCCCAAGGGCAGCATCCTCATTGAAAGTGACATCATGACTTATCTCCACTTCTCTTTGACCAGGCTCATAGATTCTATATGCCTTAAAAGTTTCACTGTAGCCCACAAATGTTCCTTTCTTCCCTAAAGCATCCAATTTGCTTCTCTTTTCTTTCGGAACATGAAAATATACGGGGCTACCAAAAATTCTAAAGTGAGAAACATCAAGTTTCTTACCAATGAAAACTTCTTTGAGAGTCTTGGAGTCCAACGCTTGATGAGGGCATCTATTTTGAACATACACAACAGTGTTTGCAACTTCGGCCAATAAGAACTTCGGAAGGCTTTAATCATGAAGCATGGCACGAGTGGCTTCTACGATAGAACGGTTCTTCCTTTCAGCAACACCATTTTGCTCAGGAGTATATGTGGTATTAGTCTCCCTCTTAATGCCATCTTCTCTACAATAATCTTTGAACTCATTTGATTCGTATTCGGTTCCATTATCGGTCCGAACGAAACCATGAGAATACTTCATCCTTCTTCTTCAAGAAATATGTTGGACACCTAATCCTCTAAGGGTTAGTGTGGAAGCCGAATAGACTAAACGAGTCCAAGAGACCTTGGGATGTGGAACCCAA
>APFE031539503.1:4420-20157 GCA_000404065.3 Pinus taeda
GTTCAAGTATGGGGTTAGTATAGGGAGCTATAAGGATAGACTGTGATAGCCAAAGTGCAATTTTCTTGGCAAAGAACCCTGCTTATCATTCCAAGGCAAAGCACATTGATGTTCAGTATCACTTTGTGAGGGATATGATAGAAGACAAAAAGGTGTTGCTGGTAAAGGTGGACACTTTGATGAATACTGCAGAAGCATTGACAAAATATGTGAGCTCTGAGAAGTTCTCTTGGTGTAGAGAAACAATGGGCATTTCAGGGCTAGAAAAATGACTAAGTTCTCCTGTGCCCCCCTGTGGAAAGAAAACAACACGTGGGAGATTGTTGGGTTGTGTTATATTCTTTCCACGACTAACCTACGTAGTGAAGCGGGGGGTTAGAGGGGGGAGGGGGGGCAGAAGCCCCCCCTTCGTTGCGCCGATTGCGCAGCGGGGTGGCCACAGGGGGGCGCAGCCTCCCTGTCCGGGGGTTGGGGGCGGTGCCCCCCTCTTATTTGGGTCCGGGGCAGTGCCCCGGAAAAAAAATTAATGGACCCTATATTAAATTTGGAAATATCTCTTAAAATAATAAAGCAAATTCAAAATTGTTTATAACAAGTGCTATATAGTAGCTATTGCATGTACTTTAGTTTAAATGTAACTAAATTAAAGTAAAAGTATTGAATTCAAGTTAGTGCTAAGGTTTAAGATCTTGTCAATTTAGATTTTATTTATTGGTAAATTGAGGTATTTTGTTATTTGTAATTTCGCATTTTTGTTGTGGAGAATTCAATCTTACCCAATGACAATAATAATGGTTTATTAGTCCCTCATTTAGCATAAAGTATAAAAATAAATTTCTATGAATTATAATTGATTTCAATAACTATAGTTGATTTTTAAAAATATATTACATTTTCTATAACTTATTATATTGCTTTGCAAAATTAAATAAGTATAAGAATATTATAGTTAAATAAGACATTTTTTTATTTAAATAAATTTGTATAATACCTGCTACCACAGACATAATAATGATATTTTTTTGTGGAAGCTTGGTAGATCTCGTTTTCTATTAATATTTCATAATAATGTTTTTGGTTTCAAAAAATTGTTGGTGGCCTCAACCTGCCCGCAAGAAACCAGGTATGTTGGTCACTTGTCTGCATCAAACGTTGTCTAAAATTTAAACAAAGGGATTCTAATCATCCATGCCACATTGGCTACCTTATCTTCTATATGCTTCATACTAGAAAAGTAAATGCTAACCATCGTCAAAACAAAATTTAACTAACAGGACTGCTTCATTCATCTGAAGAATCAACTGGGTCGGGGCTTTCGCACTCGACCTCGGTACTTCACTTTGGATCATAGTCTAGAGATGTTATTCGACTCTACTCAAGCAAAGATTGTTATGATACAGTTGCATTTGGACAAACTGTATCTCCTTCTAAAGATCCTTTAGACTTGGTTTTGTTGGTCTATCCTCTTTCGGTTCTTCTCTTTCCTTGTAGGTGGTCATTGCTTTAGCCAAGATGTTTTTCATAACCCAATACTGTTGGATGGTCTGTCGAAACAAATTTTGGCGACCTCAGGTATTTCCTGGATCTTTGACTATTGTATCGCATTCTTTTGCCTAAATCTCTTCATTTTCGATGTTAGCATTTAGTTCTCTTTCCCATTCAGAAATAACTGCTTTCCCCTTCAGTGGGGTCCTACATAGTAGCCATTGATGAGATTCTACATACTTTCCTTTCATGTTTTCCTTCCTCTTTTCCTTGGAGATTTTCTTGGAGATGGCTTCAAGCCTTTCATCTTTTTTTCTTTCTTTCCCGGTCTTTTTTTCACTTTCCTTCCCTGTTGGTTGCCTTCCTTCGCCATCTGAGTCTTATCGTTGCTCCTTTCTTTCCTGTCTGAATGGCATGCCTGGATCAAGGCCTGGTACACACTGGAGTGGTTCAAATATCATGTCATTAGAGTCTTCTACACACTGGCATTTAAGATACCTATAATAGAAACCAGAATTAAGACATTATGAATCGTAATGAAATTATCCATGGTGAGCACATAGTGATTTATGATCTTGGTTTTGGTCTTGGTTTTGATTCCTTATATTCTTTCTTTGATTCATGGCCTAAGAATTGGCCTTGTTCCTTCTTGAAATCCCATCATTCTTCCTCATTTCAGGATGAGACTACTCTGGTGTAGTCTCTTTCATCCACTACGTGCCCTCTTTACTTCTCTTTCCCCAATCGACTACCAAGTTCCATTCTATTCCCTCAAAAGTTTGCAATATAGATACAACTCCATCTTCTAGGTTGATGCCCTTGAGTTGTTGAATTCCCCCCTACCTGGCTCCTGCAAGACCACCCTACGCCTCCAACATCCTATGCTACGAACCCTGCCAATGGGTCTCCCAAAAGTCTTTCTCTCCTAGCTTTCTCCACCCCAGAGAGTGAGAAAATGCTTTAACCTTTCCCACCAATTGACAATTTTTTCACCAAGCCGCGATGATCTTCCAAAGTAAATATTTCTCCCTGGAACTAAAAAAATGTACCATTCATATATAAAATTACAAATATAGACGATGAACCACAGTGGTTGGTTCGAAACGCTTTGACAAATTCTCATTGATGTGATTATTTATGAAATATTCTCCTATAAAATATAGATATTGTTATTAAGCAATTATAAAAAAATATATTAATGCAAATTTATTTTAATTTTGGAATTATCATTTGTGAGAGGGATCATTGAAGTTGTAAACATTTCTTTTAGTTTCTTCAATCTTAAGGGAAAAAAACACCTCAATAGATTGAATCCCTCTTAGATCCAAAATTAATATGGATCTACAATAATATAGTATTATGCTTATATTTATAAATTTGTGTATGTATGATAAATTTAGTATAAAATCTATTTTTTCATAAATTATTACTACTTCCCTTCATCTATATTAGCATTTCATTGCTATCTTTTTGCTCTCTTATGAATGATTCTATTTTTTTGTTATTATCTGAAAAGTTAATAATGATTATGCTTCCATTTCCATTTAATTATGTCGTGTCAACTTTAGAGTGAATTACACATCTCTCTCATCTTGAGCAACACACCATTAAAATATTTGAACCATAAGAAATTATATATATGTGTATGTGTGGACACTACTTATATTTAAATATTTTTTTTAATTGATAATTGATTTAAATGTTATGTGTCAACTCCGTATTAATCAATAAAGGAATTATACCTCTCTCATATTAAGAGGTAGAAAGCACCTATTTATGAAACAGATATTTTTACTTTAAATTAATATATAGCATATAGCATATCCAATGGCCTAGCATATCCAATTTATTTATAGCATATCCAACCTCCTAAGTGGCAATACAGGAATGGGGAAGTTGCCCACAGGGCGTAGAATAAACGGTGATGGGGTGCACTATTAAGTCACTCTGTGCTGTGAAAGTCACCAGTTCGAAACTCTGTGGGAAAAAATCCAGTCATATTAAGGGTTGGTGTGGCCCAGGTCAGGTGCAGTCCTTGAGTGATTTAATGGCTTAGATGCCCCTAGGTCACGGTTTCTCAAGCCACATGTTAAGCCTGATGTGATATTTGATGAACTCAAACCACTTGACAAACAAAAGGAATGGGGTAGCCAAGTTTCCATTCTCAGCAAAGCTCTAAATTCAACTATGAGCTCATATTCATATTCTACTTATCAAAAGCTTTCCAATGACTATGGTTTTCTCAAATTCCAAGGTATAGGAACAAACTTATGGCCCTCCAAATTGTACACTAAGACCCTTCTCTCTCTTGCCACATCAACACAAGACAACTCAGCATGCCCATGTTGCATTTGTATTGTTCCATGTCAACATCTTCATCAAATATCTACCTTTCCCTACATCATCGATGCGACCATCAATCTTCGACACAATCCTTTGACATTGCATCAACCATCAAGTGAATCACCAAACTGACCATCAACCATCGACTTAATACTTTAACATTACACCAACTCTCAAGTAAATTATTGATGTGACCACTGACTATCAACACAATCCTTTGACATTGTGCCAACCCTCAATGTAACTATCAACCATCGACACAATACTAACGTTGAACCAACCTCAAGTAAATTGTTGATGCGACCATTATCTATTGAAACAATCAGTTAACATTGTCCCAAACCTCAAGTAAATTGCCAATGTTGATGCATTCAACCATTGACGAAAAACACTAATGGAATCTCATGTCGAATCACTAATAAACCTTTTTGAGAAATATTGATTACCTGCCACATTCCTAGTGCATATCATCATATGTATGGCTATCTTATTTGGGTCAACCTACAGTCCTTCTTGGGATACTGAGTGACCTATAATAGTCCCTACTGCCATCAAGAACTCACATTTTTCGGGACTAAGGGATAAATTTGTTTCAATGCATTTATTTAACACCTTACCCAGGTTAGAGAGAGCCTCCTGGAAATCACACCCATAGTGTGTAAAGTCATCCATATAAATTTAATTTGCATCATGGACTAGCTCTACAAAGATACTCAGGACTGCCCTCTAGAAAGTGGCAGGGGCATTGCAGAGACCAAAACGAAGGACCCTATAAGAGAAAGTACCCTAAGGACATGTGAAGGTGGTTTTATCTTGATCGTCTAGGCTAATATGGATTTGATTGTACCACTGAACCCATCTAAGAAAGAGAAAAACTGTTTCCCTATCACGCCATCTAACACTTGGTCAATGAAAGGTAGAGGGAAATGGCCCTTCTTTGTTGCTTTGTTTAACTCTCTGTAATCAACACAAATCTTCCACTTTCCATTTTTCTTTGGAACCAACACCAAAGTAGACACCCACTCACTGTCCGAGATAAGGTAGATGAATCCTACATCCGGCAGCTTTTGCAACTCTTCTTTGACTATATCCTTGAGAGCTAGATTCATTCTCCTTTGGGGTTGTCGGACTGGTTTGCAACCTTCTTTGATGTAAATGTAGTGAGTACACCCTGAAGGGTGCACTCCCTTCATGTCTTTTTAATTCCAAGCAAAGGCATCCAAATGCTCTCTTAACATATTACATAACTCTTCTTCTTGGTGTACAGAAAGAGAGGGGTTGATTTTCAGAGTTATTTCAGGGCCAAATTCTATTATCTTGACATGAGTAGGGTTTGAGTCAGCTAAGCATAGATCAATCTGATGGTTGTTCTTGATTTCCTTCACTAATTCCTCCAGAGACATGGTGTCGGGAGTTGGATTTTGGAGGATGTGTTCAATCAAATCATCTTCATCCAGATGTCCTCCTCCCATGGAAATTTTTAGGGTATAGAGTTGGGTGGAGTATACTTCATCTTTTTCCTCTTCTTCTAGCCATAAAGGTAAGTCATTTTATAGAGATGGCTAATCAGGAGGGTACATGACCAACTGCTTGGATAGATTCCCATTTTTATAGTCATGTTTCTAGCCCTGCGGCTGATGTAGGCATTGGTAATGGCTAACCAAGGCCTCCCAAGTATGAGAGGATAGCCATTAAATTTGGTCTTAGGCTGGAGAACTAAGAAGTCTACAGGGTACTCCCAAGAGTCAATGGAGACCATTGCATCCTCAACAATCCCCTCTGGGGCTACCGTGGATCGATTTGCAAGCTGCAAGACTGTTGTGGTCTTTCTTAATTAACCTTGAAGATTCAGCTTGAGCATGGTGTCCTTAGTCATTACATTAATGGTAGCCCCAAGATCAATCAAGGTATGTGGGACAATGGTTCCATTGATGTGTACATCTACTACAAGGCTTCCAGGTTCTAAATACTTTGGGAAAATTACCTACCCTAGCATTAGGTCAGAAAGTTGTCCAATGAAATTAACGGTAGGGGTGTCTCTTTTTTGCCTCCCTAGATGTTTGAAACACTACTCTTTAATCATCTTGTTGTAAATAGGTACATCCTTAATAGATTGGAGAAGTGGGATTTTGACACATAGAATTTTCAATTCACCTAGAAGTCTATTCTCTTCTAGGGTATGCTATACTTGATGAGTTAATATTTCAGGAAAGGGTGGTGGATTCACTCTAGGCATAATTTCCTCTCTTTCCTCCTCACTCTCCCTGGGTGGAGATGGAGGTTGGTTATATTGGAGCACTCTCCGAGACCTAAGGATGATTTCCTAAATTTCGATAGCATAACCAGGGTAGGATGTCTCTCCAATGTAGACCTATTGTGCCTGTCTATTGTTCAAGTTTGGGTTTGGTTGGGCAGGCATCTAAGGTTGTTTAAGTGGATCAAGGTGTAAAATATTTGGTTGAGTAGGAGGTGAAGGCAATAAAGTTGGATCATTGTTGTATGGGGTCCTCCACCCCTGGGGTGGTGCATTCCAGTGAGGTTGTGGAGGAGTATATGGATCAAATGGCTGGTTGGTCGGCTGGGAATGGTACTGAGGTGCAAAAGACTAAGGAGAAGATGTAGACCAAGAGGGATGAGCAGGGGGGGCCAAGAGGGAATGGATGGGTTTTGGTTAGGGTTGTAATATGCATAAGATGACCCGTGCATGCGTTGCTGGTATGGTCGAGGCCCATGAGGCCTCCTTTGATTTATGTAGTAGAGTTGTTTAGTCACCCCTTTAGTTTCGTGATACACAGCTTTTAGTATAGGTAGAGAAGGGAGCTTGTCTATGGAGTAGTTTTCTTCACAAACTGAGCATATTTCTATAAGGTTTAATGGAGATTCATTCCTAGGGTGCCTCCTTGTGCATCTAGGGAATAATATGGCTAATGCTCTCTCTGCTTCCTTTTGATTTGCATAGTTTCCATCTGTAGGGTAAGGGTTTGCAGCATTACACTCTTAAATTCTTCCAACATGTTTCCAATTTCACTTTTTATAGATGTGTTGGAAGAGAATGAGCTGGCCATTGTTTGACTAACGTTGCCATTTTTTCTAGCTACCCTAGAATGGCTCTTAAAAATGGTCTTGATATCCTCATAGGGTAGCTGGTAGATGTCCCCTCCTGATAGCAGATTTAGGGTATCCAGGAGATCTTCCCTGATCCCCCTGAGTAGGACTAGCTTAAGTGACTTAGGATCAAGTGTGCACATGGCCCTTTTATAGCTAAGTTGGAATATTTCCTCTTAATCCTCTAAGGACTCATCATGCCCCAAAATCATTATAAAAATTTCCTCATTGGTTTCTTTGGACCTAAAGTAGTCCCGATACTTGTTTTGAAATCTTATTGCATTTGAGCCCAAGTGGTGATACTATGCCTTGGTAAACCCATGAACCAGCGCAGAGTTGCATCCTTGAGAGTGGATGGGAATAATTTTAGCTTCTAATCATCAGTGGTGTAATCATAAGTTATTCATATGATAGAAAATTCAAACAAGAAAGTATATGGATCTTCTGAGGTCAAGCCATGGAAGTGAGGAAGGGAAGAGGGGCTTATGTTTTTCATCTTGGCATCCCCATTGGTTTCTCTTATGGGAAAAGCACCCTCAATTCTTTCTCTATCTCCCCTTTCATTTCTATTTTCATCCATTATGTCAGTTGGAATGGGTTCTTCTTCTTCTCCTGTAGGCTCCTCAAAAATCTATGGTTGTTCACCTAAGGGGTCATCTAATTCACAGCCACAGAAGAAGAGGGAAGGTTGGTTGTTTGAAGTGGTGGGGGTATTTGGTAGAAATTTTCCTAAGTTATCCATATTCCTATGAGGCATGAAAGAAGTTTTTGTTTTTTTTTCAAGCTTTACGACTAATTGCAAAATGGAAAAGACAAACTGAATCGAAACTAAATGCTGAATGAAATCACTTGAAGAATGGAAAGGAAAGAAAACCAACTTACAACTACCTTGCAAAAATGAAACTAATAGTAGAATGTGATAGATAAGAAATGGAAGAAAGAAAGCAGAAATCACATCTACTCAGACACCTCCCCGGAAACGACACCAAAAAGTTATGAGCACTAGTATTGCAGCAAGAATGCTACAACTACTAGGGTTACCAACTTTACTTCATTAACCCGAGGTTCATACAAACTTGGAGGTGACAATGTTGAATACACAAATAGATGCAATGGGTTCACTCTTTGTCACTATTGAGCTGGGTGATAGACCACTAGGGTTTCTAAAACCAACCTTCTATTGATTTAGAAGAAGTTTTATTACCAATTGAGAAAGGGGAATTTTACCCTAATTGAGAGGATTGAAATGCTACCTACTACAATAATGAAATACTAAAATAAATGCCTAAAACGCACATCTCATCTAGCTATTTGTTAAGATACCTTGCTTCAAAAAAATTCTAATTTAACACATGTGAAATCCTAACTAACTTAAGCATGAAATCTGATCTAATCAAACACTCAATTCTTGTGCACATGAATAAGCATAACAACCTTTTTTCCTTTTGTCTTTTTGTGAAAACATGAATGCTAATCCTTCTTGATTGTATGGCAGGTGGGTTAGGTGTGGAGAGCAATGGTTGTGATGGGTCAAATGGATTGGGATGCAAGCAGGGGTCTTCTCCTAGCTTCCGTGATGCATTTCTCATAAATCAGGCTCAAAACAAACCACTATAGGTCGTCCTATAGGATGTCTACAGGATGTCATAATTCACCTACAGGATCCCCTATTTTCCTACAGGAATGGGATGAAAGCATATGGAGTGATTTAGACAGTGGCATGGAGCTTAGGGAAGGTGAGTGATGGGAGGAATAAGGCCAAGAAGTGCTTGGTACTCACTCAGAACTCAAACCAAAGTGGTATGATGGTCGGATTTGCTCAATAAGCATGCCAAGTTGTCCTTGTGAAATAATAACTTGGATTGTGAACTTAGTGGCCTTTGGTGATCATGGGTGGGTATGGTTTGGCTGAGGCTGATGATATGAGTTCTTCCTGCACTATTAAAACTCCTGTAATATATACATCATTATTGGTAGTTATCCATAAATCATTTCAAAACAAGAAGGGTTTACATCAATATAAGGAAAACATAATTTACACCATTTACTTGCCAAGTTCATGCATGGAAATGCTTGAAATCTATGATGAAAGCACCATGAAATCTAATACAAAGCTCAAGATATTAGAAATGACATATGTTACCTAAAACCTAAAAGATATTAACCTAATTAGCATAAAAAAAACCCTAAATTTCATAAGAAACCAGAATTCTGCCTTTTTGAGGCTAAATGGGAGTTTTTCCTCGAACCATGGTCCCAAAAGGGAGGAAGGAGGTAAGATCCACCTGTTATAAGCCTTTTTTTATTTTTCCTTATCTCTCTAATACTACTGTTAAAATTATGTGCAAATGGAAGCAAACTTTTGAGATATTCTAAGCCCTCCTGTTTCCCTATGGGTACTTTTTTGGCTTTTCTGGGTGCTTGCCATGCTTCTCATATCATTTTTCTGCTCTGTTTTCCACAGGGTGTTAATTTTGGCCAGCGATAGCAGCACTCTTCTTGTGTCAATGATGAACAACAGTTTACTATGCTCATGACTTATGTTCACATAAAACATTCTTCTTAATAAAAATATTATGTTTTTTTCTCTTGTAAAAAAAAAATAATCAACTTTATTTTAAAAATGAAGTAGAGGTGAATAATAAGTTGCAGTTTTTAACATAGCCAATATGCAATATACGATGAAAAAAGAGTAACTCTAAAAAATATCCATCAAATTTAACCATAAAATCTGGGAAGATGGTAAAAACATTTTGACATTAGATTTATGAATAATTACGATAATATGTTGAACTTACACTTATGAATACCTATGCTTTTATTCTAAATTTCTTTATGTTTTCACATAGTATCACAATGAACGGCCTTGGCAGACCAATACAGCAGAGAATACACACTTGCAAGATCATGTTGGGTTTGGAAGACCTTCGTATCACTCCAACGTTGAAACATTCAACAACTCACATTGTATACCTTTGACCACTAAAAACAAACTGTATCGTTGGTTCAAATGCTCTACTCGTTCAACCTCATGAATTCTTGCAATGGATGGGTCGATTTTTTGTAAGTACACTGATGTACACACTTATATTAAAGCGTATGCCAAAATGTTCTTTCTAAGGTTACAAATGAACCTTACTTTTAACAAGATCCGCAAGTGGCGGTAGTCCCTGTCGGGCCTGAAATCAAATAATAAACTAATTATTTTCTCGAGTCGTTTGGAAGGTTTTTGTGTTTGACGGATCCGTTTGTACTCAATTCAATAATTTGGGCAAACTTCATTATAGATACAGTGGGTGTAGTATCTGCAGTAAAGTCCTCTAGTTTACACCTTTAAAGTAAGAGAAGCCATCATAATTATCTATTAAGCTTTGTAGAGAAGCATGACGACTCTTATATATGTCATATTTGTAGAGCAGCATGACGACTCTTATATATGTCATATTTTATTTGATATGGACATCTCAAACTATAAATAGTAGTAAAAAATTATAATTATAAAAATCCATTAGTGAAAATATGTCCTTTGAAGTAAAAAAATAAAAGTACTTAGCAAAGTAAAGGGCCATGAACGTGAGAAGCATTCAGAGTCACTTAAATCTACAAGGGTAGAACCAAATATCTTAAAAGAATAATACAAGCCCTTAGTAAACTGAGTCATGAACAGGAGAAAATTTTCTGAACTGTTTGAGTGATACATAATTTAAATTTTGCTTGATCTATATTATTAATCCTGATTAGCAACAATTAATGCGTTAGAAGTAAGATGTTGTTATTCAGGTAAGAGACTGAAATAAAAATATGTTTAGAAAAGAACATAATTAACAACAAATAAAGCTGAATATATGCATGGTGGATCTGTATCTGTTAGAAGTTTTAATCGAGTTTAATTTCCACGGTTGTCTCCTACCTTAGAGCACTTTTTCTATAAGTATTTAAATATTGTTGTAATCTAGTTTCCTTACCTTTTTAGGTAGTCAGGAAAAGATGGGGAACTTATTAAAACTAGCATTTATGTATTTCTAGTTACTCAAATTATGATTTTTGTATCTATTTATTTTTCGATTCTCAGACAAGTCAAGTAATTCGAACCTTGAATTACATATTTAGAAGTCTAAGGTCTTGAGTTACAAATTTAGAAGTCTGAGGCTTTAGGTCCTGAAACAGAGATATGACTGGAGACCACCTTCAAAGGTCTTAAGAACTTGTTTGGACAGCAAATTTGCATCTTTTCTTGTACTTTGTTGACATATAACTTTGATGTTCTTGAACATCATCAGTTCAATTCCATGAAATATTCTTGGGACTTCTTCTAATCAGCTTGGCTCTATACTAGATATGACTTCTGGAAGGATTGATTTTCTTCATAGATATTCTACATTTTCTGAGGTAACCCTTCGACTGGGATCTGATCAAATCAATCAGGTCGCAAAGTTCACGTGATGGCAATGTGAAAAGGGTGAAGTGGACACACGCTATAAAACAATTTGGTAAGGAGACAGGTGGCATGCCGAACTAGACACCAATCGTTCAAATGAGCGATGGTTGTAATGTAATATCACTCCACGACTTAATAAATTAAACAATGGAGTAATATTTATTGTGTTATTAAAAAAAAATTAGAAATATACACCTGTAATACATGCAAAGATCGTGGCATAATAAATTTGACAATTGAATGAAATATAAATCACCACTTGTCCCTCTTTTTCCATAACTTGGCGACCAATATAAATCACCACTTGTCCCTCTTTTTCCATAACTCAACGCCCAATGCCCCACGTGAACTATGCACAGGTGACACTTAATATTGATCTCTCTGCAACTTGAATGAGGGCGAGCATTGCCTATTGTCGATTGTCGAGCTGATACCTCAGCTCTGCACAGGAGACCATCCCTCAGGTGAGCGGCGGCGATCTCAACGGCACCCCTGTCCACAGCTCCATTGAACAGTGCAAAGCGTACATCGGCAGTTTACCTCGCACCTTGCTCCGTCCTTCCCACCCAGGCTGCCCATTTGCACGACCTTCCAAGCACAACGATGCCCGAAGATCAGCGTCTTCATTTTTTTACCACCAAAGGGTTTTTTTCCTTGGTTTTCTTAAAATTGAGGCCTTTGACTGAACACATTTTCATGAGAGACAACCTTTTTTTTCTCTCTAACAACTCGTTCCTACACCAAAATCCATGGCCGCAATAGTTTGGGCGAGCTTCTTTGTAAAATATCCAACCTAGTTGCAAGAATTTCTCGTCCCTTGTTCTTTTTCCCTTTCTGAAATTTAACATTGCTATTTTTTCTATCTTTTCAAAGGGCTTTTCTCGCTGGTAGTTTCCTTGGAGATGTATATTAGGCCATTTTGCTCATCACTGCGGCCAAACTCTTGGCTCATCAACATCGTGCCCTGGCCTGTTCAGGTCACCCAAAATTTTCCAATTGTCGAGCCTCCATTCATGGGCTTTGCCAGCCACAACCGGATAATCAAGGTTTCACACTTCCTGCTAGGTTTTCCTTCGGAAGCATGGATACAAGCTCTGAACAACACCTCTATCAACCAATATTGACACTTAGAACTAGTTTCTTTTACTCTTTTTCCTAGCGAGACACACTGCAGCCATGAAATCATGAATGAACCCAATGTCATTAGTAGGGGCTCACCTAACTAGAAAGATCATTCAGTAAAGTATAGATATAGAAAGTTTATACTGAAATAATTTCCCCATCCCAAGAGTACGAGGTGTCAAGGAGCTTTGTTGTGCTACCTCTGCCTCCCTAAGGTTTTAATACTAAGTCTTATCTTATTAGATTAAGCTTTAATTTGTGGTTAGTTTTAGTTATAGAAACAATGGTGGTTAGCATCATACACCTGAATTTATTTTGTTCAACAAGTATTCTATCGTTTTTACTCCATGACTGGTTCTAGAAGATTTCAGAACAAAAAAAATACTTTAAATTTTTCTTGAATCCCCAGAAATTAGCAGCAAAAAATGTCATATAATTTTTTTTAAAGCTTTATATACCATAAGACCATGCAAAATCTTTTATTTTTTGTGTTTTAAAATTACGGTTAAATCCGCTAAGTTATTGTGAAGCTCTTCAGAATTGAAGGTTGTCCACAGCAAGGTAATGGAATTGAAAATTGTAGATAATTTCAATTAAGAACTGGAAGCTTGTTTCTTGGGAGGTATATTTTCTCATCAATTGTTTAAATCTTCTTGAATCCAACAAAAACATTGTTTAACTTTTTTAAGGCTTTATAGACAGTAGGCCATATAGAATTTTCTAATTTTTGTCCTTTCAAAGAACAGTTAAATCAACTAAGTTGTTGAGAAGCTCTTCAAACTTGAAACTGGAGCTTGAAATACCTCTGATCCTAAGAAAAGTAATGGAATTTAACATTGTAGATAATTTCCATAAAGATCTTAAAGATTAATTCTTCAGACAGATATATGATCAGAAATTGTTTTATTAAGTATGCACTATATATTTTAAATTTTTGCACAGGCATGAGATGGCCTTTTTGGAACAATTCGTTGGTAATTCAACCGGTAGTCTCTTGAAAAAATTGTTTAATTCAGGGGAAAGTGATAAAAAGAAGTCGATGACTACTAATCTACAGAGACCGGACGAAAACAAAGGAATCTGCGTACATTTATTTGCTCTGCGGTAGCGTTAATTATCTTTGTAAGGTTTATAAACCTAGATGAAACTCGCAAACTATTAGACATTTCTCTTAATCTGGCTAGATATTTCGAAGTTCAACATTTTTGCCTCCATTTTTATGTTTGTTCAGTTTAAATTTTGCACTGTGCATAATCTTACTATTTTCACATCATGTCTATCGAATATTATGATGTCCATTGAATATGATAATAATATTTGCATATGAACTTTTCCCCTATTAATTTAGAGTCACTCGCTAAGACATAATTTCTAGCATTAGTAAACCATACCAGACACATCGCCCAGCACAATGTTTTCACAATATATTCATCTATGCAGCAAACTGGGTGTGGGATAAGGGATAAGGGTCACCCCGCTATTGCAATTTCAATTTATTTAGAAGACTTTGAATGCAAATTCTGAGATTAATCCTTGTGAACAAGGTATGATTTAGTGACATAACTGTTGAGCCTCAAACCTGCACTCATTTACCCATCCTCCCAACAGCCTTTTCCTACTCATTTCCTTCTTTTGTCATCATTTCCTTCATCAACTTGTTCAATTCATTGCATTATAGGACTTTTTAACATGATTGCTAATTGTGCTAATGAGTGACTGTTGGTTTAGATTTTTGGTTCAAGTGCTACAATTTCGCAGCTGATACAGGATTTCCGCAGCCGATCTCTGATTCCGCAGCCAATCCCAGATTCCGCAGCCATTTTCTTGTCTGCTATGATCCAGGTGTCCTCCATAGGAAAGAGCCACATGGGCAAGCTTGTATGACTGTGTACATGGTGCGTGTGTTGTCAGCTTAGCCAAACTGGCCGTCTACACCCCTGGTCAACGTGGAGGTAACTCTGATCAAACGGCAAGGTTGCAAACGGTGGCACGGCTCTGCATGTTCAGTTGGAGCACGGAAGTCACAGCTGGCCTCTTCTTTAGCCACGAAGACTGTAGGGGACAAGAATCCAACAGCAGATTTATTAACCATGATGACCGTTCCCTAAATCCGTGCACGGTGCTGCTGAATGTGTCTTTTGCATAGCTGTTAGTTAGCTTAGTTTATGCACAGAACATTTGATGTACCTGCTATAAATAAAGCGTTTCTATACGCTGATTAGTTAGTTTTTGGAAGTTAATCTTTTGCTGCTGTAAACTTTGTTTTCAAGACTCTTTTATATAGCGTTTACGCTCTCCACTTTGTTTTATTATGTGCTGATTTAATACCAAGAAGACAGTTTTGTTCTTACCTGCGTAGCTGATCTTTTAATTGGTTGAAGTGGATGGAGGGCCCCTGTCTGCTACAACCATTGTACAGTAGCTTTTAAATTTTCTTTCCTGCATTCCTTTTTTCTCTAATTCACCATGTATATTAATGTACAGTTTGAATCATGCTGCTTTACATTTCTGTACTTTTCATGACTGATCAGTGTGTGTTTTTACAGCTTTGTTAGGAGCCCGGGATAGTGTGCTTTTCCTTCTTTTTAACACTAGTGGCATCTGAAGTTGTCTTATCTAAACTGCTGACTTGCGCTTTGATTTTCATTAGTTTCCTTGCTTAGTTAGTTTCCTTGCCTAGTTTACTTTATCAAGTTTTGTCAAGTTGCTAATCTCTTGATGGTTCTTTTTATCATAATTCACTAACTTTTATGGGACCAAACATCATTTAATTGCAGCTTGGTTTATTTAGTTTTAGACTCATATTGCTAATTCACTCCTAACTCTTTTCCACATGATCAATTTAGCTAAAGGTAGAATGTTAAGGGAGAATGAAGTAGTGTGATTTGTCACTTAATTTTTGCATTGCTTTAGATTCAATAGAGGAGTTAGAATAGTGTTCTTGCTTTCAGCAGAGTTAATGTAGATGTCATTTTCATTCTTATCAACAGTAAAGGTATTGGACTAGTGCCATTGGTCTTTTTGTTTGATGCTTTACTTTCATTCGAAGCTTTAATTCCATTCCAAGTTATTGTTGAAGTTTTCTATTTAAAATTCAAGAAGCATTTAGAAATCGCCACATACACACACATTCACTCACTTGTTTATAACTTCATCACATCACATTAGGAAGATAAGTTAGACATAGACTAAAAACGACAAAAAGAACTAGGAAAGGTTGCTTAAGTATATATTGTACACTTCA
>APFE031539510.1:0-21131 GCA_000404065.3 Pinus taeda
AATACTGTCTACACCAAGACAGTGGGAAACTCTCTTATCATCCTTGTTCTTTATGTTGATGATCTTATTCTTACTGGTGGTGATCCCATCCTTATAAACCATGTGAAGTCCAGCCTTAAAAAGAAATTTGAAATGACAGACTTAGGACACTTAACACTATTTTCTCGGTCTTCAAGTCTTGCAATCCAAGGAGGGTATTTCCCTTTCCCAGTCCAAGTATGCTTGTGATATTCTTCGTCATTTTCACATGGAAGATTGTAAGCCAGCTCCTTCTCCCTTTCAGTCTGGAGTCAAACTTTCAGTCTCTTGTACCTCTCCTGAAGTTGATGCTACCTTATACCATCAACTTGTAGGAAAACTCTTGTATTTAACCCATACTCGTCCTGACCTTTCCTTTGCTGTTGGCCTTGTTGCTCGTTTTATGCAAAACCCCCGTGAAAGTCATTGGAAAGCAGCTAAAAGAATACTTCGTTTTGTTCGAGGTACAGTACAGTTTGGGATTCATTACAGTGCCAAAGCAGCTCCTCTATTAGTTGGTTTCACTGATTCTGATTGGGCTGGTGACCCTGATGATCGGAAGTCTACTGCCGGTTATGTCTTCATTCTTGGTTCAGGACCTATTACATGGGCTTGTAAGAAACAGGCTGCAATTTCTCTTTCATCAGCAGAAGCAGAGTATCGTGGTGCCGTGGAAGCTAGTAAGGAAGCCTTGTGGCTTCCTCAGATCCTATCAGAATTGGACTTTGAGCAGCAGCATCTGACTACACTTTGGTGTGATAATCAAAGTGCCATTCAGCTTTGCAAAGATCCAGTTCAGCATCAGCATAGCAAACACATTGAACTTCACATGCACTTCATCAGAAAGCTCATTCATGACCATGTTCTTGAAGTGCAATATTGTTCAACAGATGATCAGGTTGCAGACATCTTCACAAAGGCTCTCACAGAGGCGAAGTTCACTAAACTTCGATATATGCTTGGAGTTCAGGAAGTTGTCACTAAGGGGGGATAGGCTCTAGTGCCTCCTTCCTTCTCTATTGTGTCATATTTGTAAATCCTTCATCCTATCCCAAGTTGTTCTTAAGGGGGGATGTTAGGATATTCCAACACATAAGAATAGTTAAGTTCAACTTGGTCTTAGTATAGAGTTAGGTAAAGTGTGTTTCTTTACCGTTGTACATTTTGTAACTTACAATCCGACGATCACGATATGTAGTGATCCGACGGTTAACTCTCTCCTCGGTATTACCGACACTTGATCCATGGCTTGACACCCGATTGGTCCATGAATTCTATTTAAAGCGCATGGAGGGTCATTTGTAGGTTAACCGTGCATGAGAGAAGCTTATGTAAATTTTCATTCTTTATTAATAAAATGCCTGTAGTAGCCACGTTGGCGCAGCCCGTGGACTGTTTCCCTCTCTAAGGGTTTTAACCACGTCAAAATATTGGTGTATTGATCTGTGATCTGTTTGTGAGCGGTGTCCTTTTGGTGTTCTGTCTGAGGAACTTACCCTGTAAATTCTTACAATTTACCTCCCAACCATGAGAATCGCTTTCAGGCCAAGTCTCACCCTAAGATGTCACCACATGTACAGTGATCTCCTATAGACTAGGATTCTTACTTTTATAGTTATCTAGTCTTAACCAAACATAGCACCTCGAACTTTGTCTCACATATCAGTGCAAAAAAGCTTTCCTTCCTTTTCTCTCTTCCTTATCTCATGTACACATTACAATTTTGATTCCTTCCCTTGAGAATAAATCTACAATGAAGTACTCAGGGTTGGGTAACTGTCCATCCCAACTACGTGACATGTGAGAGTTACATAATCATCATTATTAAGACATTGATCATATGCACATTTTCAATCAAAATAATAAAATATAAACTTCAATAATAATATTCAGTTTGTTTGTTGTAGTAATAAATATTTACAATTTAATGGGATCATCACATCACCAATGAATTTCAGGAACCATCTACAGTAAATATTTAATTACTGCAGTAAACAAATTGAATATTATTATTGAAGTTTATATTTTATTAATTTGATTAAAAATTTGCATGAGACAAATGTCTTAATAATGATGATTATGTAACTATCACATGTCATAGAGTTGGGATGGTCAGCTACCCAAGCCTAACTACATCCTTGTAGATTTATTCTCAAGGGAAGAAATCAAGAGGGTAATGTGTACCTGAGATAACGAAGAGATAAAAGTACGAAAATGTTTTTTTTGTGCTGATATGTGAGACAAAGTTCCAGGTGTTATGTTTGGTTAAGACCAGATATCTATAAAAGTAAGACTGTTAGTCTATATGAGATCACCCTGCATGTGGTGATAGCTTGACGGGAGAATTGGCCTGAAAGTGAGTCTCATGATTGGGAGGTGAATCAACATTCCTATTCGAATTTGAATCAACACTTGACAGATTATTCTGTTGAAATCAGATAAGTACAATTAAGCTTCTATGTTTACTGTCGAAATCCGATAAGTGTGTGTTTAACTCTCTTTAGGGAAGATAATTATTAAAGTAAAGATTCACATGTTGATAAAAGGTTGTGTTTTAAACTAGAAATAGCTAAGGCATTGCAACCACTAGAAAATCTATAGTGACTAGAAGACCTATATCCGAAAAAAAGAAAAAGAAAAAAAAGAATGAGATAGTTTTATTATTGAAATTGATGGAAAAACTTTACATAAGGGTATAACTTAGGGATTTAGTGGGTGGTCAACCTAGAGAAGTATTATAAAATCAAAACCCCAAACATCAAGAGCTACATCAATAAATGCTAGAAAATAGGGAAAACTACCTTCTCTAGGAAAAAGAAAAGGACCAATATATATTTATATATGTTTCTATGTTATCATATGATTGTTTTCTACTATCATACCTTATAGTATAACGATATGGGATTCCCGATACCTGATATATGCTAATCATTTTAACTGAGAAAAATAAATGAAATTTAAGTATAATAAAGAAAGAGTTTTGCAATCATCCGCAAGATTCATAACTAATTAAAAAAAAAGATATTGGCTAAATAACAGAAAGAGAATCTGAGTCGATAAATTATTATGAATAATTTAAATCTCATTCCACATTCGAATGATTCCGGACATGAAACTAAAACCTTGCTAGAAGGGATACATGTTTATACACAAGCAAAGAAACATGAAGATAGTCTCCATAGCGAGCATTGCAGGCAGATTGTGGAATAAATCACAAATGAAAAATAGATAACGACAAGCACTATGTGAAACAATGAATCAAGTTAATGCATAAAAATAAATAAACCTCTCTGGGAAGGAATTACAGAGTCTTCGAGGATTAAAGTAACAAAACTTAAATCATTGAAATAGTAGATTTGACCATAAAACAAACATTATATATATAGAGTCTTAGAAATATTACAAACCCTGTTTAGGTAAAGAGGTCCTGGAGGAAAAGGAATTCCGAAATTCAAAATTACAACTAAGTAGATCTGTAGAGCTTCAAAATATTATAAACTAATGGTCGTGAACCCAGAACTTGAGAAGCAGGTCAAGGTACTTTTCTAGCTGAAGCACATAAAAGATGCAGTCACAGAGTCTTCATAATGGAGCCTAGATAACTACTTACAACAATAACCTAAACCATAAAAAACCTAGCCATAAGACCAACGTAAGAACAGAGTAACCCTCAGGAGCTATAGCTCTAGACTGGGGAAACTTTTGGAGTAAAACCACATATCAGAGGCTGGACGTAGTACCAATACAAAACACTTGACTTATTTCGAGAGGAAGGTGCGAAGGTTTCAATCTCAAGGGGCTAAGCAAACTTCCGGAGAAACCTAGTAAATCAACAAGAAAGAACTCATTAACCTCTGTAAATATTCAAAAAAAATACACAGTAGCTAATTAACCAACTACAGACAAAATTCCTTAGCTGGCCAGGGCTGTGGCATGAATGCCTCTTCCATGGTATTGAGGAACCAACACGACTTGTTGTGAACGTGAGAATTTAGATAAATGTTAAAGAACAAGCATGGCATTATAAGTAAATAAATTAATCAATCTTAAGTTAATAAGATTTGAACGTAAGTAAGAAAACTAAAGTTGAAACTGGAAAGGTTGAGCAGTCCGTCGCCAGAAGACTTAACATAATCAATGAAACACAAAAGATATGCAATAAGGATAAGTGTTCCCTCTCCATCGTAGGATGATCCAAGTGCAAGGAAAGCCATTGATGCATGATGGTTCCCGACGAGAGGATGATAGATGGAGGCCGAATGAAAGACTCTAGAGGTTGGCTCCCACCTTCGTGCAACGGATACATGCTACGCATCAGAATCAATGCCCAGAGGATCACCATAAAGTGCTACCATGCATCTAGCTGGGATTCCACCATCGATTAGATGTGTTTAATATCCTAAGGCCATCGTGCCAACGTTGGCACACGGGTAATAATGAATACCATGTGTTGGATATTAAATGAAATAAATAACGAGTCATATAAATTAAACTTTGTGTGAAATATGCGCATATGTATATAGGTGAACATTATAATTATTTATATAAACAAGTCATGAATATAAGGTGAATTAAACTGTTAAAAGATAATTGCTGTTTATGCATATAAATATGGTTTAAGCTCATTATACCTATGTGATTTTGGACGCTTCTAAAGGTGTAGGTAGGATTTAAATATGTAATTGTAGTTAATTTTTTTTACATAGTTACTACGGAGAGACGTCAAAACCCCAAACATCCATAGCTACATCAATAAATGCTAGAAAATAGCGAAAACTACATTCCCAAGGAAAAGGAAAAGGATCAATATATGTTTATATATGTTTCTGTGTTATGAGATGATTTTTTTCTACTATTAGACATTATAGTATAATGATAAGGTATTCCCAATCGCTCATATATGCTAAGAAATTAACTAAGAAAAATAAATGAAATTTAACTATAATGAAGAAAGAGTTTTGAAATCATCCACAAGATTTATAACGAATTAAGAAAAGAGATTACCTGAATAATAGAAAGAGAATCTGAGTCGATAAATCCTTATGAATAATTTATATCTCATTTTGCATTTGGAATGATCTAGGACATGAAACTAAAACCCTGCTAGAAGGGATACATATTTATACACAAGCAAAGAAACATGAAGATAGTCTCCATAGCTAGAGTTGCAGGCAGATTGGAAAATAAATCTCAAATGAAAAATGGATAAAGACAAGCATTGTGCGAAACAACAAATCAAGTTAATGCATAAAAATAAATAAACTTATGTGGGAAGGAATTAGAGATTCTATTTGAGGATTAAAGTAACAACCCTTAAATCATTGACATAATATATTTCACCATAAAACATATATATATATATATATCTATATATCTATATCTATATATATATATATATATATATATATATATATATATATATATATATAATATATATATATATACTCTTAGAAGGATTACAAACCCTCTTTCAGTAAAGAGGTCTCGGTGGAAAAAAATTTCGAAATTCAAAATTACAACTAAGTCGATCTGTAGAGCTTCAAAATACAATAAACTAACGACCATGAACCCAAATCTTGAGATGAAGGTCAAGGGAATTTTCTAACCAAAGCACATAAAAGACATAGTCACAGGGTCTTCATAATGGGTCCGAAATAACTACTTACAAAAATAACATAAACCATAAAAATCCTAGCGAAAAGACAGATGTAAGAACAAGATAAGCCTCAGGAGCTATAGCTCTAGAACAGGGAAAATTATGGAGTAAAACCACATACCCGGAGGCGAGACATAGTACCAATACAAAATCCCTGACCGGATTTTGAGAGGAAGGCATAGAGATTTCAGTCTCGAAAGGCTAATAAAACTTATGGCGAAACCTAGTAAATCAACAAGTGAGATCTCATTAACCTCTGTAAATATTCAAAAAAAAATACACAGTAGATACTTAACCAATTGGAGACATAATTCCTTACCTAGCCAAGGCTGTGGCATGAGCGCCTCTTCCACGACATTGAGGAACCAACATGGCATGTTGTGAACCTGAGAATCTAGAAAAACGTTAAAGCATGAACAAGGCATTACAAGTAAATAAATTAATCAATCTTATGTTAATAAGATTCGACTTTGAGTAAGAAAACTAAAGTTGAAGCTGGCAAGGCTAAGAAGGTTGTCGCTAGAAGACTTAACATCAACAATCAAACACAGATGGCATGAAATAAGGATAAGTGTTCCCTCATCACCGTAGGATGAGCCAAATGCAAGGAGAGTCATTGATGGGTAATGGTTCCTGAGGAGAGGACGATAGGTGGAAAGCGAACGGAAGACTCTAGAGGTCGGCTCCTACCTTCACCAAATGGATACATGCAATGAATTAGAATCAATGCCTCTAGGATTGCCATAAAGTGCTACCATGCATCGAGCTAGTATTCCACCATCGATTATATGTGTTGAATATCCTAAGGCCATCGTGCCAACGTTGGTACAGGGGTCATCATGAATGCCATGTGTTGGATGTGTATGGATTACCACCAGTTAAACAAATCGACCATCAAATATAACTACCCCTTACCTTGTGTAGGTGAGTTGTTTGATCAGGTGTAGGGTACAACTCTATTTTCAAAGATCGACCTTCATTCTGGTTACCACCAGATCAGAATTAAGGAGGAAGACAAAGATAAAACATCTTTTAGAACTCACTATGTAGATTATGATTTCGTTATGTTGCCCTTGGGGCTGACTAATGCCCTCGCAACTTTCATGTGTCCCAGAACAATATATTCCATCAGTGTTTGGACAAATTGTGTTGATTTTTATGAATGTAGAAGAGCACAAAGAACATCTCTGTATAGTTCTTAAAACTTTAAGAGAGCATTAGTTGTCTGCAAAATACAGTAAATACGATATATTTAAGGAACAAATCCAATATTTAAGACATGTCATACGAAGGATGCAATTACTGTGGGCCCTGAAAAGATAAAAATAATAATGGAATGACCAGTATCAAAAGATGTGGTAGGCATAAGGTCATTCATGGGTCTATTCAGATACTATAGACAATTTGTTGAAGGTTTTTCCAGGGTAGCATACCCCATCACCTCTATATAGAACAAGGGAAAAACTTTCAAGTGGACCATGGAATGTCAAAAGAGTTTTGATCAACTTAATCATTTACTTACCACCGCACCTATTTTGAGCATTGTAGACTCAAATAAAGACTATGTGGTTTGTACAGATGCTAGAAAGGAAGGTGTTGGTGGCGTACTAATGCAGGAAGGCAGATCAATTGCTTATGACTAAGAAACTTAAGGAGGAAGAGAAAAAATATTCAGCCTATGCCTTAAAACTAACAACAACCATACATGCATTAAAAATGCGGCGACATTATTTGATGGGTAGGAAATTTCTTTTAATGATTGATCATCATAGTTTAACTAAATATTTTAAAAAACCCACTTTGAATGCTAGGGAAGCTCATTGCGTCAATTTCCTAAGTGGATTTGACTTTGAAATCAAGCACTTGAAAGTCAAAGAAAACTAGGTTGTGGATGCCTTAAGTCAAAAATTACATTGTATATATATAGTCTCATTCAGTGAAGCACGAACTGAATTTAATGAGCTGATTAAGCAGGCAGGAAAGTCTAATCCAGAATATAAAATATTATGGTAGTAAGATTTTTTTTTAAACAACAATGAAAAAACAACTAGGATATAAAATAAATCATGAAGGCATGTTGATTTATAAGAAAAGAATATATTTACCTAACTAGAAAAATGTTAAAGTCTTAATTCTAGAAGAATATCATAAAACTCGATATGTAGGCCATCTCGAATATCAGAAACTAATTACCACACATAGAAAAGAATATTTATGTCCTGTAGTGAAGAAAGAAGTGACTGAATACTTGGCTTGTTGTCTGCAATGTCAACAAGTAAAATCAGAGCATAGTCACCCAGCCAAGTTGTTGCCCCCGTTGCCTATTCTAGAATGGAGATGGGAAACCATTTCCATCGACTTTATTACGTGACTACCTAATTCAAGAAAGAAAAATGATTCAATAATGGTGGTGGTAGATAAGTTGAGCATGTCTTCTCACTTCATACCAGTACAATCAACCTATAATGTTGTACAAATTGCTAATATATTCATGCAAACCATTTTTAAATTACATGGATTACAAAAGGTCATAATTTTTTATTGTGATGTAAAATTCACATTAGATTTCTGGAAAACCTTATTTGAAGGTTTAGGCACCTAGCTACATTTCAGTACTGCTTACAACCCCCAAAATTATGGGCATACCGAATGAGTAAATTAGGTAGTGGAAGATATGCTGCGGAATTACGTAATGTAGCAACCATCCAAATGGGAGGACTACATACATTTGGTAGAATTTTCTCATGAGACAAATGTCTTAATAATGGTGATTATGTAACTCTCACATGTTAGGTAGTTGGGATGGGCAGTTACCTAACCCTACCTACTTCCTTGTAGATTTATTATCAAGGGACAAGAGGGAAATGCGTACGAAAGATAAGGAAGAGACAAAAGGAAGAAAAGGTTTTTCTTTGATATGGCAGACAGAGTTCCAGGTGCTATGTATGGTTAAGACCATATATCTATAAAAGTAAGATTTTTATTCTACAAGAGATCAACCTGCATGTGGTGACATCTCGGGGGGAGACTTGGCCTGAAAGCAAGTCTCATTGTTGGGAGGTAAGTCAATGTTCCTAGTTGAACTTGAATCAATAGTTGACAGATTATACTGCCAAATTCAGATAAGTACAATTAAGATTATGTGTTTATTGTTGAAATCAGATAAGTGTGTGTTTAACTCTCTGTAGGGAAGATAATTATTAAAGTAAAGATTTGCATGATGTTGAGAAAAGGATGTGTTTTAAACTAGAAATAGCTAAGGCATTGCCACTGTTATCACTCTAGGAAGATCTCCTAGGTTGTAGCTCAAAGATGCCTCGTAACATATTAATCTTCAATATTGTTCTATGAACTATTGGAATGGATGATGGTTTGGATCAAGTCAGATGACTATTTCAATTTTGTTTTCACTCAAGACATGCATGAACACCCTTAGCTTTACAAGGCTTTAGAACACTAATGCTCAATAGTTTATAGATTCAATGGATATATGGAGAATACTGATTGTACCAGCAGATGCATACATAAACACATATGAACGGCTAGCTACATGAAGCAAATGAAGCTTGTAGATATAATTTATCAACACATCGATAAGATGGCAATTATCTAGCATTAGACATAGAAGAAAACATGAATAACATATTGAAGTGCAAGCTTAGAACAAAAGAGAAAATGGGAATTGAACATGTAACAACAAAAGAAGCTTATATTGTTGGAATCAAGATGAGAAGCTAGAGTAGCAGAGTATCCATAGTGTCCAAAAGTTGAACCCCTCATACATCTAACTTTTAGCTGTTTATAGGCTTTTTTACAATGCTCCTGGGCTCTCAAAGGCTCGATGTGTCTTAGTATATCCTCTCTATCTTTTCAATGACTTGATGCCATGAATAAAGACACATGAGCTCGAAGGTTTATTTTCTAATAGAAGATTAACCGCATTCTGGTAATCTGTTGCGTTGTCAGGGAGCTCGCTCGTGCCAACGATGCTCCATGATCACGTTTGTTGGTTTTGGCTGCGTTGTACTTTGGCTTTTTATCCCTCCAGCCTCTATCTCCCGACCTCTTTCTGGATGAGTGCATTGGGCCTTTGAAATAATTTAAATGGCCACTTTCTGTTAACATGGAGAAATGCTACAATACTGTGAAATTCCTTCAAAACATAGTTCATTTCGAACATCAAAAACCCTCAAATATGGTCTATTCCTCTATCGGGTCTTCCCTTAATTGCTATTGCAAGTTGCTTTGACTTTGTTTCCAAGGTATCCTTTTGTGTTTTGAAATACATTAAAAAACACTAAAAATCCTGAAAAAATGGCTTTGGCGGATTTAAAATATTATGTATTTTCATTCCCGAATCCCTTTGGGTTCAGGTTTTATCACATCGGTGATGTCACTTTATATTTTGTTAAATAACAAAATATGCGAAAATACATTAACAAATGCCTTTTGGAAGATCTGAAAATCTATGCAATAATTCCTATATAGCTATCAGGTCTTGCTAATGGCATCGCACATATACATGTATAAAGGCCCCTCTCCATAATGTTTCCCCGATTGTGATCCGCCGATGCGATTGATCACAATCACATATCGCTCATGCCCCGGGCCCATGGTGAGTACTCTGTTGTGTTGTCTGATAGTGATCCTGCGATGTAACATGGGCCGTCAATCTACGCACTTGATCGATGGTCCTAGTTGACTCCGTCGATTGCCATCGCAAGTTTATATGGTCCGCCCTCAATCCGCCAATTGCGACCCGCTAATTAGATTTGGACCGTTGATCATCCAGATCTGATGGTTGTTGTCCATTTCATTGTTTAGACCTAATATATTCAGTTTTCTTAATGTTTCCTTGGTTTTTTGCCTCATGATAGTGTTTTTTCACCATTCTAAGGGTTCTTCTCCTGCAATGGTTTTGATCTTTGGCATGATTTTACTAGCTTTTGAAGACTCAGAGAGCATATCTAGATCCATTTGGATCAAGACCCGATGCAATTATATATGCGAGAGTAATCTTTTGAAGTTTGGCTTATGGACAAAGCGGAGCAGAGAAGATGTGGCCATTGGAGCTCAGATAGGGGACATTTTCGCTAAAAATAGCAGCACTGCACCTCAGGGGCTAACACTGGCTCCTTCTGGTGATGAAAGCCTCCCTATAAGGTTTCAAGAACCACAAACCAATGCCTTTCTTGTAAAACGAAAATCAAATCTATCTGCTAGTGTTCCATTGGGTATGGAGTTTATTTTTCATAGAAAATAAAAGCTAAAAAACATATTTACAATATCAAGGCTTTAAAGCCTTAAATGAAATAAAGTTTCAAGAACCTCCCATTAACTGGTCCACCAAAAACATCTTCTCCTTTTAGACTGTGCAGAATAAAGGTATTGCTCTGCTGAATTTGAGCGATGAGAAACGGACTTGTGCATAAGGAGTCAAAATTACTATGATTCCCTTTATTTTCCTTCAATGCATCCCATTTGCGAACCTAGTCACCAACTTGGAAATTGTCCACTTTTTCCTTCCTATCAAAGACTTCTTTGATTTTTTTCTGATGAACTCTTGACTTCTCAACCAGCTGCTCTCTGATCTGCTACAATTCAACTAGGTCATTCATTCTCCTCACCATGTCATTCGTTACGTCCTATTCTTCTTGAAAGAGTTTGGCCACTAGGAGAATTAGTTGGATAGTAAAAACAACATTAGTTCCATAAACTAGATTAAATGGAGAATTCTCTATGGACTTCTTGTCGGTAACTCTGTCAGCCCACAGTGCAAACTTCAAGTTGGAATGCCAACTCTTTCTGTTTTCCTCCAAGAGTTTTTTGATTATCCTTACAAAACTCTTGTTAGATGATTCTGCAAGGCCATTTCCTTGAGGATAATATGAGGTAGAATGCACCAATTGAATGCCCATGGATTCACACATCTCCACCAATTCTTTCGCCCTGAAAGTTGTTGCATTATCAGTGACTAGTTTGGTTGGGAAACCAAATCTAGTGAAAATATTCTCATTCAAGAACTTTATGATAACCTAATGATTAGCATTTTTATTGGGTATGACCTCAATCCATTTAGTGAAATAATCAGTGGCTACCAAGATCCATTTGTGTTGGCCACTGGAATGTGGATTAATCTCACCTATGAAGTCCAAGCCCCACTGCTAGAAGGGACCATTGACGTGTACTGGCTTCAAAGGTAGAGATTTTAGTTGTTGTCTTCCTGCAAACCTCTGACATTGGTCACAAGATTTCAATAAAAAAACACATCAGAGAAC
Source organism: Pinus taeda (assembly GCA_000404065.3). Lineage (NCBI taxonomy): Eukaryota > Viridiplantae > Streptophyta > Pinopsida > Pinales > Pinaceae > Pinus > Pinus taeda. Next base: position 11,953 of record APFE031539510.1, read on the forward strand.
AGAGTAGGCCAATAATACCCAACTCTCAGGATTTTGTGGGTTGTGGTTTTCCAATAATGATTCCCTCCATAGATGCTAGAATGGAACTGGTGCATGACTTCCACAAATTGTCCTTTATCTAGACATCTCAAGAGGATTCCTGATGGGTCTTTCCAATAAAGCAAGTTTTTATTAATGCAGAATTTGGCTGATCTGTGCTTAATGGCCTGGGCTTGACTTGAGCTAAGCACTGGAGGGACTTCTAGCTTATGAAAAAAATGAACTATACTAGAATACCATTCACAGGGGGCTAGATTTTCAGCCAAAGGTTGATTTGGTTCTTGCTCTTTTGCTACTTCCTCTATCTACTCATCACCTAAATTTGAACCCATGCAATTGATGTCTAAGAAACTGCAATTTTCCTCAGCCATAAGTTTAGCCAAGCTTTGGCCTTTGACAAGGCTTGTGGGCTTCACCTCTATGTTAAACTCTATGAATTTTTCAATCCATTTAGCTCTCTTTTCATCAATATCTGGCTGAGATATGACATATTCTACTGAGGCTGAGGGTACATATGCAACCAATTTGTAATGCAGAATATAAATTATGAATGCTTTTGAAGATTTTATGAGAGCATAAGCTTGTTTTTCAATAAGGTCATACATTAGTTCAGCATCCCTCAAAGTTTTTCTAAAAAATGCCACACGGTGCTCTACACCTTCATCATTTTCCTGCAATAGGACTGCTGCAAGTGTATCATAAGAGGCAAAAGAGAAGATATAAAGCTCCTTGGTGTAGTCTAGACTGATTAGAGTGGGAGCTTCCATGATATCTTGTTTTATGGCCTCAAAAGAGCTTCTTGCAACATCCGTCCATTTTATTTATGATCCTTTCTTCAGCATGGAAGTGATGTGCTTCACTAGTTCTGCAAAGTTTGGAATGAACCTACTTACAAAGCTAAGCTTACCCAGGAAGGATTGAATGTCCCTTTTTGACCTTGGGATGGACAATGTTCGTATTGCTTGAACTCTTGTTGGATCAATCTTCACACCTTCAGTAGAAACAATATGCCCTAGCAAGATTCCTTCTTTTAGAGAAAACTGTGACTTCTTTGGGTTCACAGAAATTCCAAAATGTCTGCACTTTAGAAGTACCTTCTTCAAATGCTGCAAATGATCCTTGTGAGTGCTGGAAAAGACTGTTATGTCATCTACGTAAATAAGGACAAACTTGTCCTTCTCTCCCACAAAGTCTATGTCCATGGCCCTCAGAAAAGTAGCCCCAACATTCATCAGTCCGAAAGGCATCTTGTAGTACATGAAAATGCCCCAAGGAGTAGTGAAGGTGGTCTTTTCCCGATCTTCTAGATGTACAACAATCTGACTGTAACCTGAAAATACATCTAGGAAAGACATGACTCTAGTCCCTTACACTTTTTGTAGCAAGTGTTCTGTCTTAGGCAGGGGGTAGTTTTCTTTTCTAGAGCATTTGTTCAGATTCTTGAAGTCAACACAAAGCTTGATTTTTCCATTCTTCTTTCTTACTACCACATGGTTAGCTATCCACTTTGAATACGTTAGGGGAACTATGATCTTGGAATCCAGTAGCTTGTTGATTTCCTTTTCAATCAAAGGCAATAAGAGAGGGTTGATAGGTCTTAATTTTTTCTTAAAAGGGATGGCATTCTTCTCCATTTGAATCTTATGTTGAATGATGTTAGTATCAATAGGTCTTAAGATCAATGTATTCCCAAGCAAAAATATCAGCAAATTGTTTCATCAGGGTGCAATACTTGGAACTATGGGCAGAAGACAAGTGAGTGGACAAATTTATGTACTTTGGATGGGTTGGACTCCCTACATTATATTTATGAATAGCAGACTCATTTTCTTTTTTGGCAAGCTTATAAGGTACATCATTATGATCAAACAGCTTCTCTAGGGGAACCAATCCTTTGGGTATATGGTTACTAGGTAGTTGAACAATGCTATCTTGACCAATCTCGTCCTTTAGCTTGGACTGGTTGCATTCTTCCATTGTTTTGTTTTCTTGGTCGATGTGCATTTCAAAAAATTCATCAACGACTTGTAAAAGCCTATTAATTTCATCATCATCTTCAAAAACTTTCCAGTATTTGACATTGTCATGCAGAGATGGTCTATATTTCACCTGAACTTTATAAGTCAATTTAGGAGGCAGATGAGGAATAAATGTGCTAGTAGACACAACTAGGGAATCAACAATTTGGTTCTTCATTCTCGAGATGTAAGAAATGCTAAAAATATTAAAAGAGTCCTTGAGCTTCCATGCCTCATCTCTATATGCTTTCATCCTTGGATGCTTTGCTTGGAAAGTTTTTTTGACCTGTTGAATGATAAGGTATATGTCTCCAAACAATTTCAGACCTTTGATGCTTATTCCTCTAGTAGTGTTTAAGCCCAATATCAATGCTTCATATTATTCTATGTTATTTGTGACCTAAAAAGTTGACTTGAAACATAAATGAATGCATTCTTGTGTGGGGGACACCAGGACTACACCTACCCCTACAACTTCCTTAGAGAAAGCTCCATCAAAGAACATGTCCCAAATTTGTGGGCCTTCATCCTCTATGATCTGGAAAACTGGTTTCTTAAGCTGTGTGGAGGCCAATTAGGATTCTTCAATCTGAAGAATACTAATTCCAAAATCAGTGTCGACAGCATACATGGGATCATTAGTGGGATTTCTTTCATCACTAATGATATAATCCAACTGAGCTTCTTTGTATAATCTCCAGTTGTCACCTCCAAAATGTGGGACAATAGCGTAAGACAGATCATTTTGTAATGTTCCACCTAATCTCTTGATCCAACCTTCTGAAAGCAACATGCGAAACTTGGGGGGTACATCTACTACCACAATATCCATCATCATGCTCTTCATGGGCAGTTGAGACAAATTCATGGCTAGGTCCTTGATTAATCCCAGACATTTTACTTTCCTAGAGTCAAAATAAAATAGGTCATGATAAGGTTTTGTAATTTCAAGACCCAACTCATCCATGATAGCTTTGGGCATTAGATTATGGTTGGCTCCAGTGTCTAGAAGGTAGTTGTGAAGAATTTTATCATGAATAGTCATAGAGACATTGAATGATGGGGAGATGTCATCACAATTTTCAATCATTGGGCTCAGAACAACAACTCGTTTGTCATCTTGCATATTTAAATAGTCGGTGGAGGCTTGGATTGCATTGGGCTCAAGGGCCTTAAGGATAGATCTCTTGAAGGACTCATTATTCACTAGTTCAATTAGTGTTATAGGTATTCTTAGCTTCTAAATTTCCAATTGAAAACCGAAAGGAGAAGGAGAGTTGTCAAGGCCTCTTATCTTGTGAGCTGGAGCTTTGAGGATGATGGGATCAACTGTCGGTCGCTTCTGCTTATTAGCTTGTTGTATTGCAGGGGAAAAAACTCTCTGAATAAGAGTTTCCTAGGCATTATTCATCTTTGACCTCAGATTATATATGTGCTAAGCAGCAGTTTATAGAACAACTTCACCATCCCATTCTTGGTTGATCAGGTGAATGAATAATGACTTTTCGTAGGCAGCTTTGCTCAAAGAGGAGGCACTGCCTTTGACTTCCAAACAATGGATCTCATCATCTTCTTCAAACTGCTCTTCTTCCATGACTACATTCTGGAAAGGGGTCTTAACCCTTTGGTCTTCATTGGCATCTTTGCTTCTTTGCAAAATATTCAATTTCTCATTAGCTCTTCTATATGGATTTGGATTTCTAGGAGTAAAGGTATTAGGAACTCTTCCTTTCTCAGAGTGCTACTCAACCTTTAATTTGGAGATCTCAGAGGCTAATGACTCTATCATCTTGGTCATTTGATCTATCTTGGGATCTGAAGATGATAAATACTTGCCCTTTCGTCTCCTTTTATCAAAACTTCCCTTTAGCTTCTCTGCAACCATGATGTTTGATTCTACTTCCAAGGCTGCATCTTGCATATCAACCAAATTAGCACATCGCCTCTCCCTCAATATTAGATAGAAGTCAGAATCAAAGGCATTGGCATAAATGAGTTTGGCAGAGGTAGTGGTGGGTTTTACTTCAGCTGGTATCTTGTTGTACATGTGGTTAAACCTCTTATTAAAATCAGACAACAACTCACCATTTTCCCTCTTTACTTTCCTGAACTCCATCTGGTAGTAGAGTAGATCCTTCTTATCCCTCCAATGCTTTAGGAATGCATCATCTAAAGCCTCAATATCTGCTATAGACTTTGGGGCTAGTTATTTGAACCATTTCCTAGCCTCTCCATCTAGACTTTGCATAAAGACTCTCATCCATACATCATCTTCACTAATGTCCAGGTTATCACCATAGCTATAGAATGATTCAAAATGTTCCGCAACTATAACACCTTCAGTCGCAGCGAATTTAGGCCTATACGTTTGATATTCTCCAGTAGGCATGGCACTCAAAGGGGTGGGCAGTACTAGAGGTCCATATCTAGCAGTTATGATTCTTTCCATTTGGTAGGTGCTTGTGGTATTTCCATGGCTGTGGTGGCTATAAGGGTACTAGAAATCTGAATGAGAGGGGCTTGAGGGGTGACTGATAAGACTAAAGGGGTATGAGGGATAGGAGGAGAGGTTTCCTTTGGGCTGAAAACAAAAGGAGAACCTAAAGAGTAAGGATCTTTATGAATTTTTGAGATTTTTTCTTCACTGATAGTATTAGATGCTATACTCTCAACATGTATTTGTTCTATTACAGAATTTTATTGAAGAGATATGGAATATTGTTTAGAGCTACTTGAACCTGATGCTCCTTTCTGCAACACCTTTCTTTCTTCGATGATTTTCTCATGGTCAGATACTAGTTCAGCCTATGGCTCTTGAGGATTTATCTGAGTATGCCTCACAAACTGAGCCAGAACTATCAAGTGGAGTCGCCAAGAGGTTTGTCCTTCAGTAGAGTTGCCAGATAGATGATTACAACCGAAAAAGTACCCAGACTTTGTCTATCATGAAAGCTAGATTTATGTTGTCTCCCAGGGAAGCTGAGCTTCAGTCTCCTCTCCCCCGCAATGGCCCCAATTATGTTATCACTCTAGGAAGCTCTCCTAGGTTGTAGCTGAGAGATTCCTGGTAACATATAAATCTTTAATATTGTTCACTGAACTATTGGAATGGATGATGGTTTGGATCAAGTCAGATGATTGTTTCAACTCTATTTTCACTCAAGACATTCATGAACACCCTCAACTTTATAAGACTTTAGACCACTAATGCTTAATAGTTTATAGATTCAATGGATAGATGGAGAATATTGACTGTACCAGCAATTGCATACATAAACACATATGAATGGCTAGCTATAGGAAGTAAATGAAGCTTGCAAATCTAATTTATCAACACAGAGATAAGATGACAGTTATCGGGTATTAGACACAGAAGAAAACATGAATAACCTATTCAAGTGAAAACTTAGAACGTAAGAGAAAAGGGGAATTGAACATGCAACAACAAAAGAAGCTTATATTGCTAGAATGAAGGTGAGAAGCTGGAGTAGCAGAGTATCCACAGTCTCCAAAAGTTGAACCCCTCATACTTCTAAATTTCATCCATTTATAGGATTTTTTACAATGCTACTGAGCTCTCAAAGGCTTGAAGAGTATTAATCTATCATCTCTGTCTTTTCAACGACTTGATTCCATGACTAGACACACAGGAGCTTGGAGGTTTCTTTTCTAACAGCAGAGTAACCACATTTTGGTAATTTGTTGCGCTGTCAGGGAGCTCGCTCGTGCTAGCAATGCTCCACGATCACTTCTATTGGTTTTTGATGTGTCGTGATGTGGCTTTTTATACCTCTGGTCTCTATTTCTCGGCCTCTGTCTGGATGAGTGCATCGAGCGTTTGAAATCCTTTAAATGGTTGCTTTCTATTAACACGTAGAAATGATGCAATAATGTGAAATTCCACCAAAACACAGTTCATTTCGGACTTCAAAAGCCCTCAAATATGGTATATTCCTTTATCGAGTCCACCCTTAATCACTATCACAAGTTGCTTCAGCTTTGTTTCCAAGGTTTCCTTTCATATTTTGAAATATGTTAAAAAACACTAAAAAAACCTGAAAAAATAGCTTTTGCGGATCTGAAATATTATGTATTTTCATTCCCAAACCCCTTCAGGTTCGGGTTTTATCGCATCGGTGCTATCCCTTTATATTTTGTTAAATAACAAAATATGTGAAAATACATTAACAAATGCCTTTTGACAAATCTGAAAATATATGCAATAATGCCTATATAGCCATCAGGTCCGACTAATCACATTGCACATATACATGTATAAAGGCCCCTCTCCATAATGTTTCCCTGATTGCGATCTGCCGATGTGATTGATCACAATCGTATATCACTCATGCCCCAGGCCCATGGTGAGTTCTCTATTGTGTTCTCCGATAGCGATCCTGCAATGAAACATGGGCCATCGATCTGTGTGCTTGATCGACAGTCCTACTTGACTCCGCCAGTCGCCATCGCAAGTTTCATATGGTCCGCCCTCAATCCACCGATTGCCACCACTGATTGCGACCCGTTGATAAAATCTAGACTATTGATCAGCCACATCTGATGATTGCTATGCATTTCACTATTCAGAGCTATTATACTTAGTTTTTTCAATGTTTGCTTGGGTGTTTGCCTCCCAATAGTGTTTTTTTTCCATTCTAAGGGTTCTTCTCCTATGATGGTTTTGATCTTTGGCATAATTTTACTTGCTTTTGAAGACTTAGAGAGCACGTCTAGATCCATTTGGATCAGGACCCGATGCAATTATATATGCGAGAGTAAACTTTTGAAGTCTAGCTTATGGCCAAAACACAACAGAGGAGATGTGGCTATCGGAGCTGACAAAGGGGACATTTCTGCTAAAAATAGCAGCACTGCAACTGAGGGGCTAACAAAGACCACTAGAAAATATACAGTGATGAGAAGATCTATATCCAAAAAAAAAGAATCAGAAAATTTTATTACTGAAACCGACGAGTTTTTTTTACAAAGGGGCATATCTTATGGGTTTACTGTGTGGTCAACAACCTAGATAAGTATTAAAAATCAAAACACCAGATAGCCAGAGCTACATCAGTAAATGATAGAAAATAGGCAAAGCTACCTTCCCAAGGAAAGGAAACAGGACCAATATATGTGTATATATCTTTCGATGTTATCATATGATTTTTTTCTATTATCGGACCTTATACTATAACAATAAGGGATCTGTGATATATACTAAGAAGTTGAACTGAGAAAAATAAGTAGAATTTAACTATAATGAAGAAAGAGTTCTGAAATCATCCGCAAGATTCATAACTAATTAAAAAGAAAGAGATTAGCTAAATAAGAGAAATATAAACTGAGTCGATAAATCCTTATGAATACTTTATATCTCATTTCTCATTCGAATGATTCACGACATGAAACTAAAACCCTGCTAGAAGGCATACATCTTTATACACAAGCCAAGAAATATGAAGATAGTATCTATAGCTAGAGTTGTAGGTGGATTCCATAGTAAATCTCAAACGAAAAATAGATAAAGACAAGCACAGTGTGAAACAATGAATCAAGTTAATACATAAAAATAAATAAACCTCTCTAGGAAGGAATTACAGAGTCTATTCGAGGATTAAATTAACAACCTTTAAATCGTTGACACAATATATTTCGCCATAAAACAAACAAATATATATATATTCTTAGAAATATTACAAACCCTCTTTCGGTAAAGAGGTCTCGATGGAAAAAAAATATGAAATTCAAAATTACAACTAAGTTGATCTGTAGAGCTTCAAAATACAATAAAATAATGGCCATGAACCCAGAACCTAAGAAGTAGGTCAAGGTACTTTTCTAGATGAAGCACATAAGAGACGCAATAACATGGTCTTCATAATGGAGCCTGGATAACTACTTACATCAATAACATAAACCACAAACTACCTAGCCAGAAGAACGACGTAAGAATAGAGTAACCCTCAAGAGCTATAGCTATAGACTAGGGAAATTCCTAAAGTAAAACGACATACCCAGAGGCCGGATGTAGTGCCAATGCAAAACCCTTGATTGGATTTTGAGAAGAAGGCACAGAGCTTTCAATCTCGAGCGACTAAGAAAACTTCTAGTGAAACATAGTAAATTAACAAGTGAGAACTGATTAACCTCTGTAAATATTCAAAAAAAAAATATGCAATAGCTACTTAACCAACTAGAGACAAAATTCTTTACTTGGCCAAGGTTGTGGCATGAACATGACATCACACTGCCAATGAATTTCGAGAACCATCTACAAAACCTTTGGCATTTGGCAATAATTGTTTTTTATGTGAAAAATGTTGGGGTGAAGGGAAATTCTATTTCATTCATTTGTTACATTCCATATTTTGTTGTCTTGAATATCTGAAATAGGATAGTTTACATGTGTGACTTCATGGTTAATGCTAGAATTATTCTTAACAATTACTAATGTCAATTGTTTGCAATTGCATCTCTGATGGTGCATTATGAGATCACTTTGTGTCCACTTCTTGCAATCACAATGGATCGATATATGTCCTCTCGATACATAGATCTTCCTCTTGATTGATCAAGCTCTTGGAATTTATTGAAGATGATGAAAATAACCACTAAGTTAACGATGAACAATGCTCTCTACTATTAGAACATAGGAGGTTTCTCTATAGGCAGGACCAGGAACATGCATTAGAGGAATAGAGACCACCTCCTATTGAATGAGTGAACAGGAAGAGGGAGCAGGACGACCTTGATCAAGAGGATGTGTTCTTGAAACTCAATATATTGATCTTCAACATTGTTTCACATCCTTAGAATCAATCTTATTGAGATAGGGACCTACCTCCAACCACAGAATATCAATTATGCTTTGGTAACAATGGTCTCATCCATAGGTTAGTGGTGTTGTTAGGGTATTGATGAAAAGTTTTGTTAAATTCATTTAAAAATGAAAATAGCTATTATGGTAATGTGGAAAGAGTAGCATCAGTTCCATGCCATTTCTTAAAAGTTGAATACCCTTACCTATTTGGTTCAATGCTAAAATAAGTATCCACTCTCCAATGTTGTTATGAAACCAGCTCAAGAAAATATAGAAAAGATAGATCAACGCCTTAAAATTCA
>APFE031539511.1:0-17693 GCA_000404065.3 Pinus taeda
AAGTTGAAATTGGATTATAGAATGCTATTGGTTGTCCCTAATCTAGTTTGACCTTCCTTAGGGTCTTTTCTTTCATGATCTAGGAGGGGCACAAATAGGAGGCCGTGAAGATGGTAGCGTTCTAATGTTATTCATACTTAACACCTGTCATCTTTCCCATATATTTATTATCTGATCTTTTGTTGGGTTTTTGTTAGTCGCTCGTACTGGTTCACTGTTGGCCTTGTCCAATGCGAAGAAGGGGTTAAGTATACTTGAGGATGATGCAACCATAAGAAAAGAAAGAGCATGAGCCGAATGTTAAAATGCAAAAGAATGACAAAGGATGTAAAGCAAACAAAATCCAAATTTAGCTTGAGCTCCACCACCTCTTATATAACACATGTCTCCACAATTATTCATGCATATCACGCTTATCAGTGAAAGAAAGTCTCAATAAACATCCTGACCCCAATGAAGTGATAAACTACCCATCATTAAGGGGGTTTTGTATGATCATTTGATAAATCCATAAAGCTTATTAAGCAATCCATATCAAAGCAACAAAGAAAAAGGAAATTATTAGGGGATTAGAAAAACCAAGGTGAGGAAAGTTAACTCTAGTAGCTAAGTGCTCCCTCTACAATGGTGCTCATGGAGAATGGTTTTATATGACCTATTATAAGACTATGAAAACTTTCATGAATTAAACCCCAAGCCATTACACCTATCACTTTCACCTATCATTTGAAAGGATTGGCCTAGGCACTGTTTCTTCCCTTAGGATTGGAAGCACCTAATAATGTCATGTGATAACCCTCCCATACCCAAGTGAGGTAACTTGTACACAATTATAAGCTAGGTGGACATTTGAAGATGATACTTGTTTGAAGCACTTTGATGGCTTTGGCATTGAATATGGTCCACCTAGATGATTTTATGGTTCTTGTACCCATGATGTTGATCTCACTTGATTCCTTTAGTATGTGCTAGATGGTTCTTGTTGGTGTAGCTAGGATCCCTTAGGGGATAAGTGATGATTCTCCAACACATTGTAGGGCATTTCCAACCCCATTCCATGATGATGTAGAACACTTGATGGAGGAAATTGGAGCCTTGTTGAGGAGAGTTGGATTAGATGGTGACTTTGCATTGTGACCCTCCTCCAACCCTAGGACCTTAGACATTGACCTTTGGTGCCAGGAAATTGTGTTGAGTGATGGTGCACCCTTAATGGTGATTGATGGTGATCAGTTTGGACCACTTTGGAGGGGTAGATGCACATTTTACCTCGATGATGTCATGCTATTCCTTTAGGTTGTCATCCTAGTTCTTCATTGATGATGACGTGAGCCCTTTTGAGGATGACACAGTCTTTGGTGGGTTATGTTGGTGATATGCCACCTCATTTGGATGGAGATCCATGTCATAGGGGATAAGACATGTCCCTTAAGTTGTTCTTTACACTTTTTCATGGAGAGACATGCCCTTTGGATGATATTGTCACCTTTGGAGGACATTAAACTCAAGCATGTCGGCTAATTGAGGTTTAATTATATATTTTTTCATTCATTTTGCCCTCTTCAGGGTTCAACTTCTGGCTTATCCACCTTGTACCATAAATTTTATTATATTTTTGAGGTTTGTAGCATATTTTAGGGTAAATCGACGTTAGCTACCCTCTTTTTCCCATGGATCATCGTTATACTTTTTCATTAGTGATCTCTTCTTTATTGTGTGCAATGGAGGATTGGTAGAGTGACTTTTTCTTGGGTGGATCTTGAATGTGTGATGTGATCTCTTTTCATGAATGCTTATGGTGGATCTTGGATGTTGCATGTTGAAGCACATTAGTTTTTTTTACTTTATTTTGGTTTTATGTTGCATGGGATGTATGTGTTTGTGCTAAGTTAGTTTATTTGGTATTTATTTATTGTTTCATTATCCCTCGTTGAACTAAGCCCTTCCTCCAATTATTTGAGGAATAGAGAGTTTTTATTTTTTGTTAATTATTTATTTATTTTTTATGTTAATCCTTAACAATTCGGAAATTTGAGAACCGAAATTGCAAACCTAAGGTATGTTAGTTTATTTGCCCAGTTTTGTTTCGATTTAGAATAACTCTAAAAAAACCCTAGAATAGTTTGTATTATGGTTTCCATTTGCCCTAGATTGATAAGGTACTAGTCTTTATCATTTGTGGCATTCTATTTGAAACACTAAATTTATTTGTCTTCTTCTCAAGACTCATGGTAACATAGGTTTAAATTTCAGCACAATCTTGGGTTATCAGCATTTGATGACCTTTTGATGTATGCCCTAGGGTTCAGTTGTGGTTTAAAGGTGCATTCGAGAAACTAATGCGAAGTTTGCATTTTCAGCCTTTTTCTAGGGCTGACATCATATTTTATTGGTGGTTATGTGCTATTTTAATTGTCAAATTTTGTTGTAAATGTCCTTAGTTTTCCCTTAAATCTAGCCTTCATTTCATATAATTTTTGTATGTTTTTAATGGCTAAGTTTGCTGCTGTTATAAATTATTATTTTGTAGCAATTTGTTGCTCAAAAACCATAGTTTTTAGCAGGCTTGAGTTTTTCTTGAATATGTATGTTCAGGGAAGCTGTTTGAGACTCCTTAGGCTAACCCTAGCCTTTAGATTGATCCATAGGTCCTGTGAACCCAAATCTTGGATTTCCTCTTTCGTCCATTGCAAACTCTAATTTGACATGCCCTTATTCAGTGGATATTTTTATTGTAGGATCCTTAGGGCGCACTTAGCTTAAGCTCCTTGCTTGATCCCTAAACCCTATCAGGGAAACCTCCCTTGTGTTGGATTGTGTCCTTCAGTAAAGAGAGTGAATTAGTTGCTGAAATGAGATTGGTAACACTCTTGTGTGTTGCATGCTGTCTAGGTCACTTAGTGAGGCTTTCCACTAGGTGCTATATTTTGTTATAACAATCACATACCAAGGGAAAAAAGAGGAAAAATTGTGGGGGGCAAATGGTGGAGTGGGAGATCTCAGGCATGTGAAGGGTTAATGAGTAAAAATATTTGTCGTAGATAGGATAAAGTAGAAAGGATTATGTTAAATTATTTACTATTAAGCTATCAGAGGTATTGATTTAAAAGGGAAGGAATACTTCTTTATGGATGTCCTCATATTGCTCATGCATGCAGACAAAAATATGGTAAATAAAATTTAAACTACTGATGGAGGGTTTATGGACACATCCATCACATAAATAATGAAAATAGATCAATCTCTCATAATCATTCATTGTGGCTAAGGCAAGTCAAAGGTGCCATTAATGGAAAGCATCAAGGGAACTCAAACTAAATTTTCTTATCCAACCTTTTGAAAAGAGGTTCCTTGCTAGGAGCATTGATTGTTTAAAATGTGGAATTACCAAAAGATTACTCAAATCAATCAATTATTACAGTAGAATAAGCACAGCTTTGAAAAAAGTTTCAAAACATTGGTAGTTTTATGAGATGTAGATAAGGAAATCAGTTTCCTAAATTATTTAAGTCAAATCTTGCTTAAAAAAGTTTAATGATTGAAGCAAATGCAAATGCCAGTTCCAAGGCTTGACAAAGAAATATTCATTGACATAGTTAAAAATATTTTTAGGATTCAATTTATAAACATTTATAGGGAAACCCATAGAGAATCCATTGGAGCTGAAAACCAATTGTCATTACTAATGAATTTTTATGCACCAAAAGTTTGACAGAAGTGTTAGACAAGGGGTGTCATAAAATTGGGATCAAGCAACATGAACTTACAAGGAATACCCAATTGTCATCCTAATCACAAAATTTGTTGCAGGGAACAATCAACTTCCCGACATCACTTGAAATAAAAATTAGTTTACAATTATAAATATTGGGAGTCCAATTTGACTTATTTTCTACATTTTGAGAATTGCAATTGAAGATGTCCTAATGAAATCTTTGTCCGTATAGTTCTGAAGTGAAACAATCTAGGGTAGATTGACCCTTCTATGGAGCAATATTGTTCAAAGCTTGGAAGTCCTTGCCGCCTTGTTTCCTCAACTGAGGCAACACCAAGAGTAGCTCATTAAGTGAAAATTACAATCTAGAACGAAGTGGTAACCTTCTCCTGACCATGCTTTGAGGACCAATCATCCATTTAAGGGGGAGGACATGTAATGTACATAAGTACATTACATAGTAATAATACATTACATAATAATAATGCAAACTTATAGGTCACGAGTCATGTCTCTTCCGCATGTGTTCAATGTTTGTATGAAATGTAAAATGCCATTGTACAAATCAATCGATCATATTATGATATATATTTGATCTTATATGGAGTTTTGCTCTTTATCTTATGTTGGATATTTTTTTATAACAATCTAGATGTATTATTGTCTGATTTTCTAAAATTGTGAATGATCTACGTGTTTTTTTGTATTAATGAGATATTTATTGCCATCATTTTTTTCAATTAGACTTCTATAATACATTTTTCTCAAATTGTACTGAATCCAAATCGGAATTCAGTAATGGTATAACTATATTATATATCGTAACATATGATAGAGAAGGTGTTATATCTAATATTTGAATAAAAGTGTTTTCTTAATATCTTAAATATAAATATATTTTATATGTGAGGCAACACCACACATCCATGCACCGTGACTTTAAAAAGGGAGTCCCTGTCCTTTCATCCGTTCCCATCTCTGCTACCCACACCCGCAAACCCTGGAAGCTTAGTAAATGTTTAGCTTTGGATTAAATGTGAGTCTCATATGTTCTAAGACCAATGTGCTTGGTTTTTGTAGGTTAGAGGTATTGGAAAAAGAGGTTCAGGAACATATTATATATCTTGATGCCTGATCTATTGTTCGATTAGAGCCTAATCATGTTGTTTGTTAATATCTGATGGACAGCTAAGCTGAAAATAGTGGTTAATTATTCTGCCAGAGTAAACATATTTTGGGATGATGTAGAGTTGATTGATGGGGTTCAATTCATAAATTTCTGTCACTTTACCCCAATATGCTGATTTTCATAATGCTTCTATTTTGAATGAGTGTGTTTACAAGAGCCATTAACTGTTTTTTATACTTGGCAATATGCGTACAGTTCTTCCAACTTTGTTGTTTGCAATGTGCATTCTTCAGCATATTTTCTTTCATTGGAGACTGGTGTTAATTTAGCACTCATTACTTTTAGCTTTGCATTAGTGACTTTGGCTATGCTTTTTGACCTGCTGTCCCATATTTAATGAAACCTTGTGTAAAGGTGTTATTGATGCCTTTTTCATTCCTTCCATTGATCAAGAAACTGATGAGGAGTTACATTTGATTGACTAATATGGGTGAAAGTTTTATGTTCAAGAGTTGTATCTCCGCAACTGGATTACTATTTTGATGGATATTACTTTGCCGTATGAATTCTTCATCTTATATTTTTTAATCTGTGTATACCAGTGTCCTGAAATATTTTTTGTTGCTAACTGAGATGGATATAGTTCTTTGTTGGTTGCCTTCGTTACCTTTGCCTCCTTCAGGTTATGCTTGTTGACCTACTGTACCATATTGTATGAAACCTTTCATAGACATTATTGATTGCTTTTAACTCCTTGCATTGTTCAAGAGACTGACGAGGGGTTCCATTTTATTGACAAAAGCTTTGCATGATGATAAAGAGGTTGGGGAGGGGGGATTTCATTATAAGACCATCAAATTGGCTATGGTTCTAGGAGTGATTGTTGAAGCATCTTTCCTAGCCTGCATCTATGATTATCTGGAACATGCCAGTATCTTCAGTGTAACCTGGCATCTTTAAACCAGGCATTTTTAGCAATCCTAGTGGCCATGGATAGACATGGCATCACATCATCACAGTAAGTTATTCACATATTTTCTTTTTAATTTTTTTTACCACCCAGCAATGGTCCATATTAATTTTTCTTTGTAGCTATTATTGTAAGTTATTTAGATCTGTTGGGCATGCAATGTTTTAATCCCTTTCTCATTTCCGGTTTGATGCTGCCTTTTGTAGTTCTATGTAACTAGTTAAGCATTTTTATTTGCACTCTTTTTTGTTTTCTCCATGTAACTAAGAACCCCACCCTCTAGCCAGTAGGCAAGGGTAAGATATTCCTCAGGGCTCAAGGCCACTCAACAATAAGTCTCGAAGTCATTA
The DNA here is from genome assembly GCA_000404065.3 of Pinus taeda. Lineage (NCBI taxonomy): Eukaryota > Viridiplantae > Streptophyta > Pinopsida > Pinales > Pinaceae > Pinus > Pinus taeda. Next base: position 6,165 of record APFE031539511.1, read on the forward strand.
CAACAATATACTTGATATGAGCTCAATATGTCACTTGTGGAATTGAACCTGAGTGGGGAGGAGAACGATCATTCCTCCCAACCACATGAGATAAAGCCAATTGACAATATTCATTTGCAGTTCTGGATAACCACTTGTCCATTTTCATTTGCAATTGATCCTCCTAATATTGGTTGCCAATCCATTTGATAGGGACTAGCTCCATTAAGAGGTATTTGCTAGGATTGTTTTTAAAATCCTAACCAGATAAGTGATGATACTTGATGGTTACTAATGACTAGTATAAGGGATTTTGATCACGAGTATAGTTGAGAAAGAAATCTATATGATGCACCATGTATTGAAGCTGAATGTAACTCCTTTATTGGAAAGCTATGGTTAAAGTTTGTAGACAATTATACTTTCTTTGTTTGTTAGATGTTGCGATTTGGGTGGCATCGAATTTCAATATTCCCGAGTTAATGTTTTGAATGAATAATGATTGCTTTTGACAACTTTTTTCAGTGTCAGAAATAACATTCTATCCTGTTATTGAAGAAAGTTGATACACAGATACATAATCTGCCAAAATAGCAGAGCAAGTGTCTGTAGATGTGTAAGAGTTGTCAATGGGGTCATGGTTCAGCGGTGAAGATGGCGGCATGTCAGGCCACCCATGAAGGTTCGATTCCCTGGGAGACACAAATTAGTGGTTTGGGTCATGTGCAAGTCCTGGGTGGTTTTGGTGGAAGATTAACCCCCTGTCATGGAAGTGGCTGTGTTGCATTTGCAGGCCACATGTGGTGCATGACCTCTTTTGGCCAGTTATAATTATTGTTATGAGTTTAGAGGAAATACTTGAAAAAATATTTACAAGAATCAAGGTCTTGATTGAACTGTTTATTATGAATTTTATGATAGAATGTTCTCAGACATTATTTCTAGGCATGTTATGGATTTTGTGGTACATTTAGCTCTACCCATCCATTGCAGTGTTGTGATGAATCTGTAAAAAACATCTACAAGGATCAAGGTCTTGATTGAACTGCTTATTGTTATTCACAGGTTTCATATCTAAGCATGTTATGGATTTTGTGGTACATTTAGCTCCATCCATCCATGACAGTGTTATGACAAATCTGTGTGTGTTAACTCTGAGATCTGTTCTGCTGTGATCTTAGTTGAGCAGTTATACTCTTCAAATATTATTGTAATTTTTTAAAGATTGGAACTTTTTAAATTTTTAGCATTTCTGTGATGTGTCAGCTCAAAGCTTTTCTACAAGTATATGACCTGATGCACATTGTATATATGTTCATTATGTATTGTTTTCGGTTTTGGGTTGTTTCTAATTTTATGCTTTGCTTCTTCATATGATATCTGTGCACTGTCTTGAACTGCTGCACTACCATTTGTTGCAGTTGCTTATGCATCACCATGTTCAGGAGCCTAGACACAGCACCATGTTAGTCTGCCTTGCAGATAATCTCCGCTGTGTCCTTGCTTCTTCAATATTTTGATATCTATTAGTAGGTCTGTCTTAATTAGAAGTTGGATAACTTTTGCATGCGAAAATGGATTCCCAGTTTGGGATTTTAGTGCTTTTCCATTATCCTTTTGCTAAGCTGTTGCTTTTGGAGTTGGTTGGGATTGGAAATGCTGGCACTCTGGAAATTTCTGCAGGTTGATTTTTCTGTGGTTTTGCAGATTTAAATTGAAGCACTCGGAGTCTGAGTCCAAAGATAAGTTGGCTGAGGAAAAGCCTCAACGGACTAGAAATGATCGACTTAGAAGGAACATAGATCAGCTTCATGGCCATTCTAGAGAGCCTGGTAGATTGCACTGCAAAAACAAGGCTGAAAAGAAGCTGGATGGCCATAGAGATGAATCTCCTCTTGGAAGTGCTAGATCTTCTGCTTATGATGATAGAACTTCTCCTGTTTTGAGTCATGTTGAGAGCTCACCCAAGGCCAATGGAAGGTTTTCTCCTCCTGTCAACGTGATGCGAAAATCTCCATCATATATTCATGACCTGGGACATTCTTTGATGTATGATAAAACAAGCCATAAAAACAAATCTGAATCTGGAAACAATCTAAGCGGTGCAATTGGGATGCACCACCAGGCAAGCAGAAGCTGGGTTTGTGTTGACGCCTCAAACAATGATAAGCAACAATCTTCAGCAGATGGAATAGGGGGCAGGGAACCTCAAGGAATCTGTAAAAGCTCTGATGATCATAGGCGATCTCCAAGTACAGAGAGAGGTCATGATTCTCAAATGAATAGTTCCTTTGCTAATGAATTCTCCAGGGCTTCTTCTACATATGCTTCAGGATCAAGGGTTGGTGGTCCTTCAGATTCAAGGAGGATTCCTTCCAGTGGCACTTCAGTTTCATCTGAGAGGCCTTCTAAAGGTCGTCGGTTAGAGGAGGCGCCTAGTGGAAGGTCAGATTGGACAGCTCATTCTACTCCAATGACCAGGGCAATGGGAAGTCCAATAAGACCCCAATTGCCTTCTTTGACAAGTAGACCTTCTGGTGTCCTCCCCCCTCCACCACCTTTCAGACCTGGCATTGATAACCCTGCTATTCTTGGACCATCAAGTACTGGATTTGAGGAAGTGACGGCTACTAGAGATCAGCGAAGGACTGATCGCCAAGTTGGTGGCCATTTCAAAAGAGAAGCCATGGGAGGAACAGGACAAGATGTCTGGAAAGGTGTTGGGAACTGGAATTCTCTTAGTCAGGGACAGGGTCCAGGCAACATGTTCATCCCCTTTCAACATCACATGGGTGGTCATCCACATGGAGGCTTCCTCAATATGCCACAGCAATTTCCAGGCCCTCCCTTATTTGGAATCAGGCCATCTCCAGATATGGGTGGTGTTCGCTATCATATGCGGGATGGTGGAGATGCATTTCCAGGTCATAATCGCACCTTTGGTTGGCAAAGACAGGCTGATGATGTCTGTGGTCCCCATATGCAGGTTCCTCTGCATGCATGGGATGGGCCAACATCTTATGGAGAGGAATCCCATGTTTATGGACGACCTGCTCGGGATCAAATTGTCCAAGGAGTTGGTGCCCGCAGCTGGGATCGAGGTACAGATATGTGGAAAGTCAACACACGGGATACTGATGAATCTTGGGGTGGGCCCCAACTTCCTCGAAGTCGTCCTGAGAAGATTAGAAGGGAAAGGTCTCCAACAGAAAGTATTGAGATAAAAAGATCTGATGATTGTCCACCTAAGATTATAAGTGAAAATCAGTCAAGTACTTTGCCTTCTAACGTACCGAAGCCATGTAAGACCAAGCGTGAGAAAATGTATGTGTATTTATCCAAATTGGACATATCTGCAGGTTTAGCGGGCCCAGAGTTATACAATGATTGTGTTAGAACAATTGATTTGAAAGAGAATGCGTTCTCTATCAGTGATGCTGCTGTAATGATGGATGAGAATACTGAAGCTGCAATTGATAATTTCCATTTAGAGGTGATAGTTGCTGATATACCTTTGCTGGTAGCAGTTATAGGCCATATGAATACTGTAGAATGGCTTTTCACATTGACACCAGCTCTTTTAACAGCAGGATTTTGAAAATGTTTCCTTTGGGAATGTTTTATTCAATGTTTTCAAGATAGTGAGAGTTGCTTGTATTGTCCTTAATGGCAGGTAGATGCAGATGCAGAGGCTCTTTTAAACAGTTTAAATATGCAGTCAAAATTCTTCCCTAGCTTACCGAGGGACACATTTGAGGTAAAAAAATTGGTCTTTGGTCTCATTGAGTTTGCTATCATTTCCACTTGCTCAGTAAAACAGTGTATGGGCATAATGGCTTCTTTCTATTGTAAAGTATCTTGGATGCTCATTTAATTTGATTTTGTTGGTTTACTTTACAGAGAGCACTGACACTCTACAAAAATGACCATGTCAAAATTAAGTCTTATGCAAGTCCTGGTGCAAATGATCCGCACAAGGTATTTGTGGCTTCTGAAAGCAGTAAAGAGAGGTTCTGTCATACTAAATTGTACGATAAAACAAATGCCGATGTTGATGTAACTGTAGTATGTTATAACACATCAACAGATGTGACTTCAGCCATTGAGTTTACCAATCCTTTAGAATATGCAGTGAAGAATAATACACAGACTGACCAAGAAAACTCTCATATGGTTCTTCAAGATGATGCAAAAATGAATAACTCTATCAGTCCAAGTCAAAACATCCCAATTTTTGATGTGAAAGAACCAATGGTGAATGTAAAGGATGCAGATATTTTGGGACTGGGATGCAATACTAATTCCAAAGGTTGTTCAGAACATCCTTTGGATGATGTTAATACTGGGATGTTTTCAGCAGAATGTGAAGATGGTGTCACTGACCCAGAACTGGTGGACAGTCATGATCCGAGAGGATTCTCAGAAGAACCAAACCTTAATACCGCAGTTTCTCCAGAAGAGCTTACTTATGGGATTAATTCAATGCATGTCTCAAAAGTACCTGTGGATCCTGTTGATGCAATAGTCTTGTCAGAAGAGCAGGCTAACATTGTAGGCCCATTGCAAGTTAACAACGTCCCTTACCTTATAAAACAAAACATTTCCATATTGAATACGGAAGAGCACAAGACAATGTCAAATAGACGCACAGCAAACATTGATTTCAGAGTGACTGAAAACTCTTCCAGGGACTTTCCTGTACCAATAGACAGCCATACAGAGATTGCTGTCACAAATAAAGCTGCAGCATTTCTGGAAACTTCCAGTTCTATATCCATGAAGTTAGTGAGGGAATGTGAAGGAGAATCACATTCTATTTCTATGATGCCCAATTCAGAAACTGTTAGTCAAGTCTCTGAATTTCATGAGAGGTGTGATAATGTAGAGTTGGATACTGTAAATGTCAGGTGCTTAGATCCAAATCAACAAGATGTGGATTTGTGTGGTGAGGCTGGAATTCAGCAGGATGAATCACCTGGAAATACAGAGACAGCTCTGGAAAATGCAGTTGAGTCAGTCGATTCTAAAATAGGCATACGGAATTTCAGTCCATATAATCTTCCTGGAAGTACACGTTGAGACAATCTAAGTATTTTTTTCCCTCTTGTTGATGCTATTCTTGCTCATGTTATATTTCTTGCATGCATTCCTTGTATATGTGGCCAAATTATGGAAATATGTCTCTTTCATAAAGTGCTTTTCATTGTACATATCTTGTTTTCTTTTTTTTGCATGGTTTTGTTTGGACTGAGAAATTCAATCCACTTGCAGTATCTGTTCTTTGAGGTAAGTATACTTTTTCTTGTCTTTAGTAACCTTTATGTGGTATCGGCAATGCTTTAGATTCAGTGATTAAGGAAACACTTGTATTAGAATTGCTAGTGTTTCTATGTTAAATAACATCATATTCTGCTAGCTGTAGTCAAGTTTCTCAACTTTAATAATGTTATGAGTTAATACAGGAGCTAAAAATTTAATCTCAGTAAGTATGCTTAAAAGACGTCTGTATCTTCATTACGATGTTTCCTTGTATGGCCTTCTTGTAGTCACTAATCCTACTTTTCAGTTCTTAACCCCTTGTGAGTATTCATATGAGCTTCCTTTGAAAAATGCCCGTAGGATAGTTTTGCCTGAAGCATTGAGAGTTTGATACCTGCAAGCATTCTATAGATGGTATTTGGAATGTGATGAACAGACCATGGCACCATGAAATTCAACTATTAAAGATTTTCTCGAGCATCTGTGCTGCTGCTTAAAACTGCTTTTTAGTTGGGGTCTGATAATTCTTTCAGCATGACTATTAAGCTGTCCTCTTAATCTACAATAATTACATTCTTGTTTTCTTTGTTGTGACACACATCCATCTGTTGCTTCTATGAGCTTGCATACCGAATCTTGACACTGAAGAATTACTTTTGGGGTGAACCTTTTTAGTTTAATCCTGGTTATTGATGGTTTTGAATCACTGGACTGTCGTAAACATGCCGAGTGAGCTTCTTCATGCATAAATTGAATAACTTCTAGCTGCAGTTGATCACGCAGCAACATTAAGTCAATGAGCTGATACAAGGCATTGCAATTTGACCATTTATTTATTCCACTATTCTTAGTCTAATTTTCCAATTTTTGAAGAATATTGAGTTTATTTTTCCACGACTCCAAATCAGCAATACTTTCTATTTCCTAAATGATATTGTGGAAGCTAGTGGATGGAGTGGATCTGCAACAGCCTAATGTTATGAGATATTAATGTTGTTACCCAGCATCATATGAAAACGCCATTGGCTAATAAATTTGTGTTTGTTCCGGTTTTTGGAAAGTTCTGGTAAGTTTACATTATCACACATTTCCTTGTTTAGTGTGATTCCTTGGTTGTTTTGAGGGAGCTTAGAATTTGTATGTGTAATTTGCCGCTAACCCTACTTACACTAGTGATTATCACCTTATATTTTCTACTCAGTACTGTAATATTTTGGGATGTATTTATTGCCTAGAGCTGAATTGGTATGCAAGCTTGCATTGAACACATTTACTGTTACTTATATACACCTTTTTATTGGTAATGATTGTAACATTTCTTGATTACATATTGTTTTCGTAATTATTTATCCTAAGATCTGATCTTTCATCGACACTGTGATTCCCTGTTGTTACAACAAAACCTAGCACCCACAAAAGTATAAAGTCTCAATCACGATGGTGTTAATTTTTTACAATGCAGGAATATTACACACTCTCACCTTGAGCAGCTTTTCCTTTCTCTTTTGGTTGGCTCTTCTCCAACTCAAGGGGACTTTCCTAAAAGGTAGGATTGCTAGGCTATAGAATGGGGGCACAAGGTGATTTAATAAAGAGTTAGCCTAAGCAAGATGGGTGGTGGTTGTAGTGTATGAAATAGGATGAGACAAGGACAAGATAAGAAAATGGACAAAAGAAGGGAATGAATGAGATGGAAAGAAATTGGTGCCTATCAGTTATGGGCTAATGGAGTAATAAGGCATTGGATAAATGAGAGAACTTGTGTCACAAACAACTACTTTGAAGCAGGTCATACGGTAGAAGATTTTTGTTTACCATTTTCCTTAGCATTGGATAAATGAGAGAACTTGTGTCACAAACAACTACTTTGAAGCAGCTCATACGGTAGAAGATTTTTTACCATTTTCTACCAATCAGTAGACGAAGAAACAATTTGATACATTCATCTTTAAGGTGTGTACTTGAGATGAAAAGGGCCTATTGTTATGCATTTGATCCTTATATGTTCGCTGGAAATGTGTTGTAGAAAAGCAGTCTTCAAGGGCTAAAATTGCTACTCATCAATTGGTTCATAAGGTGCTGTTTTAACTTTTATGGCTGTAATATGCTTCTAAATCTGCAACATGATTGATAGAAGAAAAGGAAATAAGTGCAGAAATGAAACAACAAATAAAGCAAAAGGGAGAACCTCCTCAAATCGCTTTATACTTGGATGAATAAATTCATTACTAAGCCTTTATAACAGAATGACAAGAAGAAGAATCTACATTAACATGAACAACAAATTGAAGAACATAAATGAACCACACATCAAAGTGGATCAATACCTCAATCTTCCATTAATCTTCAAGAATGGTCATACAAAGGAACTCCATCAAGCTTAGTTCCTAAGCTTGATACTCAACGCTTTTCTCTCTCCTAAATATCCATTTGCCAAATTCAAATAAAATGGAGAGTATCTCCTCTTTATATAGAGGTAAATCCCATATAAGAAAATAAATTATCTTTCTTACTGAGTTCAAGACAAGTCAATAAGTTGTAAAATATTGTAGTTAGATCCATAGTTGATAATATCAAGACATGTGGATGCAATTCCCTTCAAGAGAGTTTTCCCTCTTCCAAAAATAGGCAAATTATATGCAACAATACCCTCCAAGAGAGGATGCATCATCCATAAATAGGTATTATATGAAGTTGTTTCCTCATGGGACGACGGGGTGGTTGTCTCATTGGGAAATTATCCTCTCCACCCAGCCCACATCCCACAAGGGGGACACCATGGCCTATCATAGTAACACTGGAAGGATAGGTGTCTTGTTGGAGTCTGGGATCCCAGCTCCAGTTTCTAGTGGTCTTTGGATGTCTCGGTCCTAGGCTGAACTATGAGTTTCTGATATATGTGGCTTGTGGATTGTTGCATATATCTGGGGAGGTTGCTAGTCCTCTGTCAACCATTTATTGTTTAAAAAAATAGGTATTATACCAAGTCAAATGTTAAATGGGCCCACATAGAACTCACCCTCCAATAGTGGATTCATGCATAATATAATAAAATACTCTTCAATGGAGGATGTGCTCAATGGTCCACCTAAAAGGGATCACCAAGCACATCCTCTAAGGTGCATGAGAGAACAATAAAATATTCTTCCTAGGAGGTTCCATAACTACCCTTTAAAATTAGGAAGTGGTCCACAAGAAGCATGCAACCAATTCGATGGACGAATGTGCAAGATGTAGTCACAACTCGATAGTAAGTAGACATTCTCCAACAAAACAAATGCAAGGAGATAAAGGCGAATTAGGGTTCTGATCATGCCAAAACTCCATGAAATAAATAAATTTGCACATCCAAGAATAGCAAGAAGTGTCTTCCCAAGTTCAACCTCCTAGGATATGCCCAAATATACTAAGGTGACAAATGAATGTAATGTGTGGCCGTCCAAATATGCCACATGCTTCCCAATAAAAAGCCTCTATGAGTCTATAATGACCTCCAAATAATCCCTTAAAGTATGGAAAGGAAGCCAATGAAGTAGGGCACCCAAGCTATTAACCTTAATCTGGATAAAATTAGATTAATTTAACCATTGAACAATTAAAGCAACCTCAACATCTGCGCGCAAAGGTTAATGCTCAAATATAATAAACCCCCCTCCAATTAGTCACCAACATATTGAATCGTTGATGTGTGTACCATTGAAGTGGTACATTCGAAAGTGTTATATGATGTAAATAAAAGATGTTCTCCATAGCAGAACCCTACCATGATAACAACGAAACATAAAGATGGACCTAGGTTGCACCACCACCATGGGCTTATTACATCAAAAGTCATCATCCAAACTTAGGAAAAATGTTAGAAGAATAAACACAGACAAGGCTTAGTTCAAGATGGAAAAGTACTTTAACATATCATAAAAGAATACCGTGGCAAAGGCACAAAATCTTTCATTGGTTTGAATGGTTTTTGGAATGGCATCTAAATAGTTTTAACTTTTGGCCATAAAACACTTTCAGAATTACCTCCCAAAATTTAAAAAAATAGACAGGTGATTTGGGTATTGGTTGCCTGAAATTGTCACTTAGTTCCAAGTACCTACCATCTGTAGAATCTCTCTTTTTATTCCTTTTCTTGCTTCTCTCTGATCCTTCTTGTTGAATGGATAAAGTGAAAACACAGATATAAAAGGGTTCAGTTTCAAAGATGGAAAAACGAGTTATGAGAAAATATACAAGAAGAATACCATGAGAAGCAGAATTGCATCAATTGGTTTAACTTAGATTTTAGAAGTGATGGATTGGTAAGTGCAGGTGATTTGGATTTTGGTTGTTCAATGTGTGCCCATGTAGTCCGAGTATTTACTGTCTGCAGGATCTTTCTTTTTTATTTCTTTTCCTTGTTCTTCAATTTTGGATCCATTTAACATAAGTTACCTGTCCTTTAATTATACGAATCATCTCAAATCAAATACTCTGAGTAGATTTGCTGGCAATACTTTTCTTTTGAAGTTGACTGGTCCCTTAATCCCTGCTCAATCATTTTTTCTTTTGGGTCTCAAATCCAGTTTTTGCTTGCTGCTGGATTCCCTAATGCTATCGCAAACTAATCTCGGACACAAATAATACTATATTCAATAATCAACTTTATTTATGCAGCATCTTTTTATTATCTTTTTGCAAGAGTTGCAGTGGCACATAAATTTGAAGCTCAGTGGTAATGATGAGTAAATGCCCTCCCTATCAGATCCTTTTGCTCATTAAATCAAGCATCTGGAACCAGGTTGGGAATGCCAATGCACCTTTGTTTATGTTTAAATGGATAGTTAAAAGCAATAAGTGTACTGGACTGTCAATTTTTTAGCTTAGGTAGTGTAGGACGTGTGAGGTGTCACATTAATATATGTAACATAGGAAGACTAAGGCCAAGAGTCTCAGATGTATTCCTATGAGAAAATTAACTGACTTCCATTAATGCAAGCACCATTTTGTTTTCTCTGCTTGCGTCTTTCTATTCCTGGCACTTTGACATTGTGTCAAAGCTGGAGATCCTACACTGAGGCGTCCAAGAGATTGGTAGCGTATCATGATATATCTCATAAAACGCAACCAATCATGGCGAATCTCATAAATGTTCTACTTATCTGCAGATTTAATACCCTCCCATTCTTTCCTAGAGATATCAGTTTGAAGAGCCATTTCATTTTCTCCATGGCAGCATGACGACCTGTAGCTGTTTTTCATTTTCTTCTAAGTTAAGGTGGGTGTAAGCTGTGGGTTCTATGTGTCATTTCCTTGGCATGTGGCAGTGCAGATTAAATTGTGGCACCCTAACTGAAGCAGTGATGCCTGATTCTTGCTGCCTAATTTAGTTAGCCCTTTTTGTATGTTGTTTCGTCACATGAATATTATTTTCAAAGGGAATACTATTTTGTAATTATTTTTAAATCCACCCTTGGTAATAATTTTTAATTCTGTATTACTTTTTAGGAGGTTATAGACGAGGGTTTATAATGAATGTTTTTGTGGAGAAGGTGGTGGCAATGTTATTTATTGATTCACATATGTTATTAGGGAACACTTTTACATGCTAAGGAATCTTATGTTGGGTATACGACCAAAGTCCCACATTGACTAGAAGTGGGGAGGATCATGGGGATGTATAAGGATGGACAAATATCTCCATTGGTATGAGGCCTTTTGGGGCAAGTCCAAAAGCAAATCCATGAGAGCTTAGGCCCAAAGTGGACAATATCATACCATTGTGGAGATATGTGGTGTCCAGAGTTCTTACAAGTGGTATCAGAGCCATGCCCCGAAGTTAGCCAAGTGGATGAATCCTCGGAATGCCGAACAAAGGTGGTGGGCCCTGGTAATATCACGATGGGATCCGTGGATGAGCTCAGTTAGGCAGGCAGCGTGCTCCGGATTCTTCATGGATGTGTCGTGGTCCCAACACGGTGAAGAGGAGTTGACTTGGGATAGAGCAAGCTCTCAAGGCAAGTGGTGTTCCATGTAAGGCGTGCGCTTCCAACGCATTGGAGCGGAGAATCCTGGTTGGTCGAGAGTGGACGGATGGATAATCGTTTGAGGGGAGGCTCGATGGGTATACGACCAAAGTCCCACATTGACTAGAAGTGGGGAGGATCATGGGTATATATAAAGATGGACAAATATCTCCATTGGTATGAGGCCTTTTGGGGTAAGTCCAAAAGCAAATCCATGAGAGCTTAGGCCCAAAGTGGACAATATCATACCATTGTGGAGATATGTGGTGTCTAGAGTTCTTACATC
>APFE031539511.1:18335-35742 GCA_000404065.3 Pinus taeda
AGATTGACTGACCGGAGTATTTTGAGATGATGGTGATATGCTTGGTACATTATGCCCAGTAGGCCCCTATAGGAGCCCCACGCTCTTAATAGGTGTGTCCTAGGACTTGTACGATGTCATGGAAGAATTCATTCCACAACTTGAACCCTTGCAGAGGATCTACAATATCTAATGTATATGGATACCCTGGGGTCATTTATTTGCTCTCAGACCCACTGGGAGCACCACAAGTCTACTACTTGGAGAACAAGCCCCCTGCTGGGATAGGGTCCCCTGGGGTCAAATGTGTAATAGTTTTTGTATTTTTGTAAAGTCTCCCCATTTTGAGGAAGCAGAGCGTGAAGGTTGTAGAAGTCAAAGGGGCTTTAGGAAGGTCAAAGCCCCTTAGTTTGTTAGAATTTAAGATGTTTTGTGACCCGCCCATGGTTCACGAACCATGGTATTGTAAAGAATGATGCTATATAAAGGAGTCATAGCGAGTCATAGGAAGAAGTTAATAAATAATTGAAGATCTATGTATGGGCAAGTAATCTAAGTTGGAGAGTATGTTTTCTGTACTTAGGTAAAGGGGAAAGCTCCTGAGTGCGCGGAGACCTTGATAATTCCGCAACTGAGTGCGTGGGCCCCTGCAGTGTTGTGCACAGGGAAGCAAGAGTACGTAACAAAAGGGTTGAACATAATAAAGACTATTTTGGAGCAACACCTATGTATCTGTGCCTTTATGATCACTTATGCATTTTCTGTGTATTCGCTTTATTTTCTGCAATTATCTTAATAAACACTTAATTGATGCATGAAAGTGGTAGATATGTTTATTTACTTGATGTTATGAATGTTTAAAGCAATCGACACAGAGTTAGGATCTATTTTTGTAAGTTACTGTAATTTTTGAATTTAAGGGGTTAGGGTTCGCGAAGGTCGGAATAAAGCCCTAGGAATCACATAAACCCATCACATAGACCTATGGATGCACAAACTTGGTTCTGTCATCCCCTAATACTGTTTCGGGTCAGACTACAGCCTGCGCTGCATGAGTTGTTGCTGAAAGGGGCGATAGTGAAGGGTTTTGTTGGTTAGTGTAGCTAACTTTGAACCTGGATCCAAACCCCCTCAAGCCAACAAATGGTTCATTTCCTGGGTTGGGATATGTCTGAGGAATGTGTGATGTCGAATAAATGGTTCCTAACTAAGAAGGAAATTGAGAAGTGGATAGATTAGAAGCTGCACGAATTTGCAACCCAGGAAAACAGGAATCCGCCTCTGTCGAAGGAAGAGTGGTTGAATATATATCTATATACAAACGAACATAAAATTTTCTTATGCTCTTTTCCGTGCAAATTACACCAGTGGTTGTCTAAATTGCAGACAATCAAGTTACGTGGAAGTTGGACAACCCTATTGTGTGGACTGCAGATTTGGTAAGGCACCTAGAGGCTTGAGAAAACAAGATCGCGAGGGCTGTCGATTACTGGATTGATAGAATTTTGGGCGGTTTCATCACTGAGTTTGTGATCGATACATATGTCAATTATAACAAAGCTAAACATTGGTTTTTCAAAGGACCAAGACGTAAGTATTTAAAGTCGCTGAAAACTTGGATTAAAATTCTATTGTGCGGGAAAAGGGCTATGCCATTGAATTAGTGTTTATAAGAGATTTGATGGGAGCTACGTGAAGATAAAAGACATTTAGAAGAGATCTAGATTCAGGTGCTGAGTACAATCCTCTGTTGGGAGCGTCTAACAATGATGAAGAAAGTAGTGTTTTGAGGACACCTTTAGGTGCACTATAGATGGTAAAGTAGGGTATCGCGGGGATACCACATCCATCCACTCCACCTCCACCATCATCTCCACCTCACACACCTACACCTCCATCTCTGACTCCACTATTCAAGATGGCCAACACTATGAATATGCCCATATTGAGGGGTTTGGGGACAGAATACCTTGAACAATTTTGGTTTGTAGCAAATGTTGTGTGGAAGTCAGAACAGATTACTAATGATGATTTGAAGAAAGCGCCATTGGTTACATCACTGCAAGATAGAGCATTAAGCCGGTATATTAAGTATTGTTCGGCTCATCCAAATGCAACATTGGAAGAAACGAAGAAAGAGCCCAATAATGAATTCAAGAAGCCTAAGTTGCAAGCCTAGTCAATGAAAAAGGTTAAAGAGATCCAGTGTAAGGTGAACGAGTCTGCGTGGGACTTTGATCAAAGGTTGAAATGTCTTCTCCAACAAGCTAATATGTAGATCATAGATGACCAACATAAGGACTGGTACATTACTTCACTATTGCCCCATTTGAGATTGCCATTCTCACAACAGAGTATTGGGACGGAGGCAGAGGCGAAGGCATTAGAGATTGCTATGAAATTAGAAGCCTCACCCATTCAGGATACGAATCTGGGAGTGCAGCGGATCCAGTCACAACTGGATAGCCTGCATATGGAGTTGCAGAGCCTTAAGAAGGGAAAATATGTCCAGAATGAGTTATGCACAGAAGTATGGTGTTTGAAATGTAAGGGCCAGGATCATGATAAGGATCATTGCCCGATGTACCAAAATTACCTAGTTGGAGGGGGCCTATTCCCCTGAAACCAAAGAACACTGTTGGGCCAAGTACGGGAGTGGTACCTTGGTGTGCTATTTGTCATATTACAAGAAAACATATGACAAAAAATTGTCATTTGCTGCAAAAGTTTGTGCAGACTCCCCGACAACTGTTCTGTAATTTTTGTAAGTCTATGGGTCATGACGAGTGCAATTGCCGAATTTATGAATTGATGATGGAATGAACACGAAACATATAGAGTATAGGTGGAGGCTCATCCTCAGGATCAAGGTGCAACTGCAATGCGCAAAGGGTTTCACGGACGGGGAAGAGGAAGAGGAGGAGTCGGAAGAGGTCGTGGCCATATCATATGTTACAATTGTGGAGAACCAGGGCATTTTGCGTGAGATTGTCAGAATCCAACACACCCCTCATGTCAATATTGTCGCTAGTTTGATCATGTCATAGAAGATTTCCCTGTGATCATCGTGAAGATGAAATAAAAGAAGACTCAGAATCAACAACCCACCCAGAACATCCAGATGATGAGATCTGAACCGCGCGAAGAGGGTCCTAATGTTAATATTGTCACATAAAGTAGCATAACCACTTGGGAGGATAAAGGGAAGCAACTAGAGGAAAACGTATGGGTTCACAAGGCTACTGGTAAGGAGGTTGAATTTGATGTAAATAAGGTCAAGGAAACATTTATGGAAGAAAAAAGGAGCTTCACAGATGCAGGAGCTTCTACATCAAGGACTCCAAGTACGGGAAAGCCTAAAGACATAAATACTGCGCAGGAGGTAGACTCCTCAATATCAGCATCATTTTTAAAAACCTGCATGAATCTCCTAAGGGATAAGAAGGTAGTAGAAGGGCTGCAAGAATTGATAGATAACTGCAATGGCAAGAATAAGCCACTTCCAGAACAAAATGCGGTACATAAGGTGGGAAAAAGTAAGAAAAGAATTGGTTGCAAAATGCGTTTTACTACACAGATAGGAGAATTCGAAATGGACCAGGTAATTCTTGATTTAGGGTCTGTTGCAAATGTTTTGCCGAAGAAAACATGGGAAAGAATGGGTAGGCCCGCGCTCCATTGGTCCCCGATCCAGTTGAGAATGGCGAATCAATAAAATATTATTCCTATGGGCTCCCTATATGGAGTGACTGTGGATATTGAAGGGATGGATTTGAAGTAATTGAAATAGTGGACGACAGTAACCCATATCCAACACTACTTGGAATTGATTGGACATTTGATATGAACGCAAAAATCAACCTTAAGAAGCGCAGTATGACATTTGAAAAGAAATAACTGAGGGTTATTGTACCATTGGACTTAGCCGAGGGTGTGCGATATACTAAACTAGTTCACGATTATGATGAGGAGGATGATATTGAGCAGATATATAAGTTGACTACGCAAGATGAAGAATCAATCAACCCTACGATGGATGGGCGAATTACGTGGGAGAATGAAAACCCCTGCAATTCAAAGTCAGACGAGGGGCTTGAGCACTGGAAAAATAAGTTGCATGAGGTATCGTCACTGTAATGCAACAAGCTTACAAAGTCACTTCGATGTATATCCACTGAGGTATGAAACTTACTGTATTATGATGGTTTAGAAGATGTCAATTTATTTATGGATAAATTTGAAAGATACGAAGGAACATCGGTTCCAAGCACTAGACATCGCGCTGCAAGTTATGCTTGTCAGATGGTGGGGTATGCATAACAATAGCTTTGTTGACCGAAAGGAATATCAATAGATGATGAAGCTGCGATTTGGGTATGCCAATACTCGCATTACGGAGAAATATACAAGGAAGGATGATCTATGCAAACATCTGGCTTGATGGATGAAAGCATGGGGAGAAGAACCACAACCATAATGGGTTCATATATTCTGCCAAATGTTGGATACGATTCTGATGAAATGGTATCCGGAAATAGAGCTGCGACATGGGACTGCAGAATGGGATGTTTTGAAAGAAATTTTTCTGTTAACTTTTAGCTTTGAAGATGGATTTAAATGCATTGATGAGGTGTTAAAGGAGATCAAAACTGCAATATTTAGAATGCTTGAAGAACCTGTTGCATGGGTACCATCAGATTGGAGCACGCAACTGCACCATGCACTCGAATGCTACAATGTGACCAGTGAGGAAGCTGAAGAAGATCTTAGGAACATCAACATCCCTGAGTCAGAAGGACAACGTGAAGTCGCAGGGCTTGAGGCTGAAGTCCCTGATATCTCAAAGCCTTTAAAGACCAATCTGGTGAATATTGGATTGAAAGTGCAGCCAAAGTTTGAAAACATAGGAAACTATTGGGACGAAGAAACTCTGGACAAAGCCGCGGAGTGACTACGGGAGTATTAGGACTTGTTTCCCACCAAGTTCTTTGATTTATGATGCAGGGGCAAGAGGCTTGAAGACAAAAGACTTAGAATTTTATTCCAAAAATACAAAAAAAAAGTTTACAAGCGAAGGAGTGGGATCCTTTAGCTGTCACTTTAAAAAGCTTTCTAGATAGGATTTGAGCTAGAATTAAGGGATTTGAATGATCTTGTAATTAATTCAAGTATTTAGGCTTAGTTGTGATTCTTGAGGAGAATATCATGCAGATTAGATATTACCTAGGATTACGCAGATTCGATCCATTGATTTAGGATCTGATTGTTGTATGTACATGTATTTATGTAAGTTTTGAACTAGTAGAATGGGATTTTTGGTTGAGGAGTATTGGAATGTAAAATTTGGAATCTCTTTGTATCTTAGTGAATATTGTGCTTGAATGGTCAAATCTTAAAGGTTTTAATTTCCTTCGAAATATTTCTGAGTTTTGTTGATTTCCAGTTTGAGCCCTTTAGAATTAGATTTTGTATAATATTTTGTTATCGCATCTAAATCTTCACTCCCTGTGCATTAAAATAATTTGGATTTCCTTCGAAATCACATAGTTAGTTAGCAATAACTTGAACCTGAAAGAGGAGAAATAAACTTAGCAGAAGTGCTAAGTCTAGCGGAACGAGGAAACTTGACAAATTCACAAGAAACCCAGAAGAAAATCAGAATCGTCCATTCAGACAGATCCAACGGATTTAATGGTTATCGCGTGCCAACAAGCGCAGGTGTCAATTCCAAAATCGGACGCGATAATTTATAAAATTGAGTTAATAGCTCAATTAATCGTCACTGTCTGCTTGAAGGGGTTAGATTTGACGGTGATCGCGTCGGAAGATGCACGTGAGTTAATTTAAATTTCGGACGTGATAAGGTTATGAACTGGGGTTTTAATTCTTTTTGGTTATGTGGAAAATTTGAAGTTTTTCCATACACTGGGTAACTTAAATAAGTCTGTTATTTTAGCAGAAGAGCTAAGTTTGGAGGTTGATGATTGATACTCCAAAGGAAAATCGAGAAGAAGTTCCAATTGAACTTGAAGGAATAGTTTCTCATTTTGAACGATTATCTTTAACACCTGCAACTAGTCCACCATTAGTGGTATCAGAGTAGCTTATTGACACTGAACAGGGTCTCAAAGATCAGAAAAAGAAATCCAACATGGCTTTCAGAGTTGGAGAAAGACGTGGTGGTGGTCAAAGAAGAGGAAGACTAGTTGCAAATGTTGAAGTGTTGGAAGTTATGCAACAGATGCAAGCTAGATTAGAAGAAGTGGAAATGAGAAATCAAAGAGATGCAGGTGCTGGAGATGTCAGTGAGCCTGAAGTTGAAGCTGCAGAAGAAGAGGAACTTGCAGAAGTTACTCTTGAAATGAAATTCTCTAAATCAGTGTTGGGATCTACCTCTAAACCCAGACTTGAGGTTTCAGTTTATATAGAAGGTTTAAACCCTGAAGAGTTGATAGACTGGATTAATGACATGGATAAATTCTTTGATTATGAAGAAATGGAAGAAGGAAAGTGAGTGAAATTTGTTGTCACAAAATTGAAAGGACATGCAACACTTTGGTGGGATGGAATGCAAGCAGAAAGGAGATTCGGTAAGCAACCAATTAAAAATTGGAATAGGATGGTGGCAAAGTTGAGAGGTAAGTTTTTGCCAAGTGATTATCAACAATCATTATTTAGACAGATGTAAAATCTTAGACAGAGGTCTCTGACAGTGAAAGAATACACAGAAGAATTTTACAAAGTGAGCATAAGAGTTAGACAAATTCAAGATATAGATGAGAACGCTGCAAGATATATGAATGGTCTCAGAATGGAGATCCCAGATGAGATAAGTGTGCTGTCTCCTAAAATAGTAGAAGAGGCTTATTAGATGGTATCGAAGGCTGAAGAAAAACTCATGAGGAAGCAATCTACCCGAAGTAGAGGTACATTCCGAGAAAGAGGAAGTCAAGGTGGTAGAGGAAGATTTACAACACCTAGAGATGGAGCTAGTAGTAGCTCGAATCAACGTACATCCACAGAAGGTGATGCACGTGGCATAAGGAGTTTTTCCAGAAGAAGAGGAGGCAGAGGCAGAGGAAGAGAAATCAGATGTTACAGATGTAACACGCTGAGACACAGAGCCTATGAGTGCCCAAAAAACACAGGGACAAATCAGAGAAGTGTATTTGTTGCTCAGACTAAAGAGGAAGCAACAAAGGCGCCATAAGAAGAAAATGTACCAGAGAAAGGGGAATCTTTGGTAGTTGACAAAGTTTTGTTAAATCCAACAAGGGAAGTTGTTGAACCAACACAAAGAAAGACTTTGTTCAGGACCATGTGCAAGGTTCAAGGAAAATGCTGTCAAATGGTAATTGATAGTGGCAACACCGATAATTTGGTCTCTACAAAAGTGGTGGAAAAGTTGAAATTGAAGACAAAGAAACATCCAACACCTTACAAGGTGTCATGGCTTCAAAAAGAACATCAGTTGTTAGTGAATGCACAGTGTGCAGTGGAGTTGTAGTTGGACAGCTATAAAGACAAAATTCAGTGTGATGTGATGCCTATGGATGTGTGTCACATATTGCTGGGAAGACTTTGGCAGTATGACAAGGAGCTATGCATGATGGGAAAAAGAACACATGCACATTTGGTAAAGATGGTGTTAATTATACATTGCTTCCTATGGAAGAAGAGGATGCATCAAGAAAATCTGATCCAAAGACTCTATTGCTGAGTGGAAAAGAATACTTGCCGCAGATTGAAGAGAATGAGGTAAATTTTGCATTGATTTGCAAACCCAAGGTAATAAATACTTCTAATAAAATTTCTAATTTGCCAATTGAAATTCAAGAGATGTTGGAAAATTATTGTGATACTATTGTAGATGATTTGCCTAATGAGTTACCACCCATTAGAAAAATCAGTTATCATATAGATTTGATTTTAGGGGTGAATTTGCCAAATAAAGCAGCGTACAGGATGACTCCCACAGAAAATGAAGAAATCAGAAAACAGGTTCAGGAATTGTCAAATAAATGATTGATTAGAGAGAGTTTGAGTCCTTGTGAAATTTTAACAATGTTGAGTCCAAAGAAAGATGGAGGCTGGAGAATGTGCACTGGTTCAAGAGAAATCAACAAAATAACAATCAGGTACAAATTTCCTTTACTTAGAATTGAAGATTTGATGGATTGTTTAAGTGGAGCATGATATTTTACAATGCTGGATTTAAAAAGTGGGTATCATCAAATAAGGATTAGAGAAGGAGATGAATGGAAAACTGATTTTAAAACAAATGAAGGACCGTATGAATGGATGGTAATGCGTTTTGGGTTATCAAATGCTCCTAGTACATTTATGAGGCTTATGAATGAAGCGCTAAAAGAATTTATTGGTAAAATTTGTAATAGTATATCTGGATGATATATTAGTTTACAACAGATCTAAAGAGGAACATATGAGACATGTGAATTATGTCTTACAAAAGCTACAACAAAAAAAGTTACTGCTAAATCTAAAGAAATGTTCATTCATGAAGGAAGAGTTGGTATATTTGGGCTTTGTTGTTTCTGCCGATGGATTAAAGATGGATCCAGAGAAGATAAATGCAATCATAGAGTGGCCTTCACCGAAAAGTGTTTTTGAGGTAAGAAGTTTTCATGGTTTTGCTAGTTTCTATAGAAAATCCATAAGGAATTATAGCAAGATCAATGCTTCTATTATTGACACTATAAAGAAGGATAAACAACCATTTAAATGCACTGTTGACGCAGAAAAGAACTTCCAGCTGTTGAAAAGAAAGATCACTGAAAAACCTATTTTAATTTTGCCTGATTTTAATAAACATTTTCAAGTGAAATGTGATGCTAGTGGAGAAGCTATTGGCGTTGTTTTAAGTCAGGAGGACAGATATGTAGCTTATTTCAGTGAAAAACTGAATGAATCGAATAAGAAATATTCTTCTTATGATAATGAATTTTATGCAATTGTGAAGTGATTGAAAAAGTGGACACATTACGCTTACACCTAAAGAGGTTATACTTTATTCAGACAATCATGCATTGCAATACATTATGCAACAACCAAAGCGTAGTCAGAAACATGAAAAATGGGTAGAATATCTTCAAAGTTTTAATTTTGTATTAAAGCATATAAATGGCCAATCAAACGAGGTAGCATATGCCTCAAGTAGAAATAACATTTTAGTTCAAGAAAGTCAAATTCAAGTGTTGGGTTTTGATTTTCTTAAAGAATTATACGAGAAAGATTTAGATTTTAAAGAAGCATTTGAAGCTTGTAAAAATTATGTTTTGTTAAACAAAAGTAAATTGCTGGATTTTTTCTTGCAAGAAGGATTGTTGTTTAAAATAAATCAACTGTGCATACCAAATTGCTTTATGAGGGAAAATTTAATCAAAGAGAAACATAGTGGTGGACTTGGAGGACATTTTGGTGCAGACAAGACTTATGAACAGTTGAATCGGTTTTATTTCTGGCCGAAAATGAGATCTGAAGTGGAAAAGTATGTAAAAAATTGTAAACTCTCTCAGTATGCAAAAGGAAGCAGCCAAAACACAAGTTTGTATGTTTCATTACCTATTTCAGATAGACATTGGGATATGGTAAGTATGTATTTTGTTTTGAGTTTACCAAAAAATCAAATAGGAAATGATTCAATATATGTTGTGGTTGACAAATTTTATAAAATGGCACATTTTATTCCATGTTATAAAACCAATGATGCTACTCATGTTGCTAATCTGTTTTTTAAGGAGATTGTAAGGTTGCATGGGTTACATAAGAGCATTGTTTCAGATAGAGACACTAGATTTGTTGGTCATTTCTGGAGGACCTTATGGAAGAAACTTGAGACTAAACTGAGTTTCAATTCAGCGTATCATCCTCAGACTGAAGTTGTAAACAAAAGCTTGGGTAATCTTCTGAGAAGTCTTGCAGGGGAACATCCAAAACAGTGGGATCAAATTTTGGCACATGCTGAATATGCTTATAATGATTCTCCTAATAGAAGTACATGGCAGAGTCCATTCCATATAGTTTATGGAATGCACCCAAGAGGAGTGTCTGGATTAAGAGACTTGGGAAAAGCTGAAATGAGAAGTGCTAAAGGAGAAGATTTTGCTTCAGAGATTCAAGCAATACATGAACATGTAAAACAACAATGACATGATAGAAACATAAAGTACAAGAGGAGAGTAGATTTGAAGAAGAGAGAAGTTAATTTTGAGGTTGGAGATTTGGTTTTGGTACACTCGAGGAAGGAAAGATTTCCAAAATAGGAGTATAACAAGTTAAAATTTAAGAAAATTGGACCATGCTGAGTTTTGGGGAAATTTTTTGCAAATGCATATGAAATTGAATTATCACCTGACATTGGAATATCTCCAATTTTTAATGTTGCTGATTTGTACATGTATGAAAATAGAAATGCAGATGATACAACAGACGAGAGAAGAACAAGAGGTTGACTGGGTAAAACAATTACCTACAGCAAAGGCATTGCAGCCAAGAATTTTTTTTGAGAAGAGATTGTTCAAAGAGACAAGATGACATGAGTATTTTTAGTATTTGATCAGGTGGAAGGATCAACCAATTGCTGATGCTACTTGGATGACAGATGCCATGCTACAGAAGTTGGGTAGTTCTGTAGAAGAGCTCATGGACAGGAGCCCATGAAGAATTTTTTCCTCAGGACTCTGATGCAGGAGCATGAGGCTTGAAGACAAAAGACTTAGAATTTTATTCCAAAGATACAAAAGAAGTTTACCAACAAAGGAGTGGAATCCTTTAGCTATCACTTTACAAAGCTTTCTAGATAGGATTTGAGCTAGAATTCAGGGATTTGAATTATTTTGTAATTAATTTAATTATTTAGGCTTAGTTGAGATTCTTGAGGAGAATATCATGCATATTAGATATTATCTAGGATAAGGCAGTTTCGATCCATTGATTTAGGATCTAATTGTTGTATGTACAGGTATTTATGTAAGTTTTGAATTAGTAGAATGAGATTTTTGGCTAAGGAGTATTGGAATGTAAAATTTGGAATCTCTTTGTATCTTAGTGAATTAGGTGCATGAATGGTCAAATCCCGGAGGTTTTAATTTCCTTCGAAATATTCTGAGTTTTGTTGATTTCCAATTTGAGCCCGTTAGAATTAGATTTTGTATAATCTTGTGTTTTCGCATCTAAATCTTCACTCCCTGTGCATTGAAATAACTTGGATTTCCTTCGAAATCACAGAGTTAGTTAGCGATACCCTGAATCTGACAGATGAGAAATAAACTTGGTGGAAGTGCTAAGTCTGGCGGAACGAGGAAACCTGACAAATTTGCGAGAAACCCGAAGAAAATCAGAATCGTCTGATCAGGCAGATCCAACAGATCTAATGGTCATCACGTGCCAATAAGTGCAAATGTTAATTCCAAAATCGGACGCGATAATTTATAAAACTGAGTTAATAGCTCAGTTAATCGTGACTGTTCGCTTGAAGGGGTGAGATCTGATGGTGATCGCGTCGAAAGATGCATGTAAGTTAATTTAAATTTCGGGCACGATAATGTTATGAACTGGGGTTTTAATTCCTTTTGGTTCTGTGGAAAATTTGAAGTTTTTCCATATACCTGGTAAATTAAATAAGTCTGTTATTTTAGCAGAAGAGATAAATTTGGAGGTTGATCACTGATACTCCAAAGGAAAACCTAGAAGAAATTCCACCCGAACTTGAAGGAATAGTTTCTCGTTTTGAATGATTATCCTTAACACTTGCAACGAACCCACCAATTTATAAGGGATAGTAGGGGATGTGGGTGTCATGAAGATCGCTCTGAAGCCGGATGTGAAGCCAGTGAAGCAACACCCTTATCGATTGAATCCTAAGTGCAAGGAAAAAGTGCACACTGAATTGGATAAGATGCTTGCAGCCGAGATTATTGAACTCATCAAAGAATCCGACTAGGTTAGTCCTATGGTGGTTCAAGAGAAGAAAACGTAGGGTGAAATTTAGATATGCGTAGATTTGAGGAACTTGAATGATGCTTGTGTCCATGATCCATTTTCTACGCCATTCACAAACGAAGTACTAGAAAATGTTGGAGGTCAGGAAGCTTATTTGTTTATTGATGGGTTCTCAGGATATCATTAGATCAAGATCGCGTCGGAGGATAGAAGTAAGACTACCTTTGCTACTGAATGGGGTTTTTTTTAGTATGCAGTTATGCCTTTTGGACTTAAGAATGCCCTTGCGATGTTTTCTAGTGTAGTAGTCGCAACCTTCAAGGAATTTATTCATAAGTTTTTGGAGGTCTACTTTGATGATTGGACTGTGTTTGGGTTAGTTAAGGGACATGTTTCCAGTGTTCGCCTCATGTTGGATACTTGTAGAAGGTATCAAATTTCCCTTAATTTGAAGAAATGCATATTCTACGTACCATATGGGATACTATTGGGTCATGTAGTCTGTAAGCAGAGGTTGATGGTAGACCCTACAAAAATTGCATTAATTATTAATCTGGAGCCTACAAAGATGTCAAAAGACTACGCGCGATGTTGGGCCACACAGGGTATTACAGGAAATTTATCAAGGCATATGCAAAAATCGTTGCACCCATGGAAAGACCGTTGAAAAATGATGCGGCATTTTGTTGGGATGATGATTGCTAGAAGAGTTTGGATGTTTTGAAGGAAAAAATGGTCATCGTGCCCATTTTAGTGCTCCCCGATTAGGAGTTCCATGTACATGTAGATGCATCCTGCATAGCATTCGGAGCTGTGCTAACCTAACTAGGTGAAGGTGATATCTATCATCCAATAGCGTTTGCAAGTAGAAAGTTATCAAAGACAGAAAATAACTATTCTACCACAGAGCATGAAGAACTAGCAATGGTGTATGCGCTGCAGAAATTCATGAACTACTTGTTGGGTGCACTCTTCAAGATGTACACATACCATTCTTCTTTGAAGTACCTGGTCAACAAGCCTATGTTAGGGGGGACATCTGTCGATGGTCACTGCTCTTTTAGGATTATCATTTTGAAGTAATTGTGAAGCCAGGGCGACTGAATGCTGGACCAGATCACCTCTCGCGCATTGAGAATGGTGATGAACCTACAAGTCTGGAGGAAGGATTGCCTGATGTGTAACTCTTTGTTGTGAGTGTCGCAGATGATCATTTTAGTGATATAATCCAGTTCTTATCCATGGGTACAACCCCTGAAGGGTATTCCACACAATAGAAGAAAAAATTGGTGGTTCAGGCTGCAGATTTCTCTGTCATCGCTGAACATTTATATAAAATGGGATTGGATGAGATATTGCATAGGTATGTCCCGAAGTATGAATGAAAAAGAATCCTCCTTGAAGCGCATGGTGGAGTTGTGAGAGGACATTATGCGGGAAGAGAAACTGCGTAGAAAATCCTACGCACAGGATGTGATGTTTGTCAGAGAATGGGGAGACCATCGTGAAGAGATGAATTTCCTCTATCCAAAAGTGTCGTTGCAGGTGTTTGATAAGTGGGCAATAGACTTCGTAGGACCAATTCAGCCACTAAGAAAGAAGACTAGAGCCAAATACATCATTACAACGAGTGAATATTGAACAAGGTGGGCTGAGGCGTAACCTGTGAAGGATTGTAGTGAGGCCACAATTGCAAAATTAATCTTTGAGAGTATTCTGTCTCGGTTTGGTTTCCCTAAGATTTTGATGAGCAATAGAGATTCACACTTCTTAAATGAGACAATTGCTGCTTTGCTCGAAGAGTTCCAGCGGTGTCACCATAAGACTACGCCGTATCATCCTCAAGCGAATGGCATAGTGGAAGCATTTAACAAAATTTTGGAGAATGCCTTAACAAATATCTGTAATGTGAAGGGAAATGATTGGGATGTATGCATACCAATTATTCTATGGACGTATAGAACTACTTGCAAGAAATTGACTGGACAAAAGTCGTTCAGATTGGTTTATGGCCAAGAAGTTGTCATGCCGATGGAGTACATATTGCCTAGCCTACGGATTGCTGTAGTTATAGACATGGAAGATCGAGATACCATGGAAGAATGCCTCACGCAGCTCGTTGAGTTGGAGGAAGATCACTTTTTGGCTTGTTTTCATCAGTGAGTACAGAAGGCATGGCATGATCTCCATATAAAACAATGCACCTTTAAGAATGACGATTTGGTATTGTTGTATGACAGTAAGTTCACAAAGTTTCTAGGGAAATTCCAAATGCATTGGCTGGGGCCATATATTATTAAGGAAATTAAGGATGGCGGTGTGGTTCATATTGCAAAGTTGAATGACGAATTATTTATGGGAAAAGTCGATGGGAGTCGATTGAAGCTGTACAGGGGTGATCCCGCCCCTATGCAATGACTATATGATTGCGGGATAGTCTTAGTGTTCTAGGCAGTTACAAGGGAACGCGAGACTATAAACTACAATTCCAAAAGGAAGGTTGGGCGAAGTGATGGAGTTGCACAAAATATCAATGCAAGGAACCGAGGAGAGCTGTGACAAAGAAGCTGTGCTAGGATGATGGGTCCCATGCACCCAGGGAAAAAAGTGATTGTTGGAAGCATTGTAGCTGATTGGATGGAGATTTTCCATTAAAAGGAGCGGGGACGGGGGGTGGGGATAATTTAAGATGCATATATTTGGAAATATTCCACCAAAATGGCATTAATGATAGGGAATTGGAGGGAACGAACAAATTTGAATTCAAATGGAGCTATAAATATGACACCCCACTCCACATTCGAACACTTTGCTTCTTGAGAATTTAGTTTAAGCTGTTGCACTTTCAATTGTGTCTCTAAAAATGTTGTATGTCTCCTAAGGATTGGGAGAGAGTTATTTCACAGCCGAGATTTTCAAATTTACCTGATTAGCAGCGCGATATATTCCTTGAGATAATGAATGCAATGAAACTCGAGACAGAGTGGGCCCAACCTGTACCAACATGGTTGCCTACTACGTTAAGGTGTTAAAGACTGAATTCAGTGAGCTACAGGCAAAGATCGAAGTGCCACCAGCAGAGTGACTCGAGGACGAGTCATGACTTTGTGTTGGGGGCATGTTAGGATAGGGTCCCTTGGGGTCAAATTTGTAATAGTTTTTGTATTTTTGTAAAGTTTCTGCATTTTGAGGAAGCATAGTGTGAAGGTCATAGAAGTCAAAGGGGCTTTAGGAAGGTCAAATCCCCTTAGTTTGTTATAAGTTAAGACGTTTTGTGACCCACTCATGGTTCGCGAACCCTGGTATTGTAAGGAAAGATGCTATATAAAGGAGTATAACTTGGTCTAGTGTAGAGTTAGGTAAAAGTGTGTTTCTATACTATGTCCTTTTGTAACTTACAATTCGATGGTCACGATATGTAGTGATCTGACGGTTCATTCTCTCCTCGGTATTACCGACACTTGATCCATGGCTTAACACCCGATTGGTCCATGATCTCTATTTCAAGAGTATGAAGGGTCATTTGTAGGGTAACTGTTCATGAGAGAAGCTTATGTAAATTTTCATTCTTTTATTAATAAATTGCCTGAAGTGGCCGCATTGGCTTAGGTCATGGACTATTTCCCTCTTTGAGGGTTTTAACCATGTCAACAAATTGATCTGTGATCTGTTTGTGAGTAGTGTCCTTTGGTGTTCTGTTTGAGGAACTTACCCTGTACATTCTTAAATGGTACCAGAGCTATTTGAGGGCTGCATCCATTGGTGATCCAAATCTGAAGCTAGTAGAACTGCATCCCACTGTCATTTCCTAGATCTACTGTTACTGACTGCTTTCGGGCCGAGAGGACTGCTCTATTGTGTTAGGAGCAATTTTTCCAATGAGAAACCCCTTTCGTTTGACGCAAAAAGGTTTTCGATAGCCTAGCTATGTAATTTTTAAGATCTGGAGGTATACAATGTTTATTTGCAGTTTTTAGTTATTTTCTCTCTGTCTATTTTGGTTTATTTAGCTCTTAGTTTTTTTATTACCAGATCTATACCTTTCATTTATGCGTATGCTCTTTGCCTCGCAACTATGTGCAATCTGGGTAAATCAGAAATAGAAAGAAATGATTTTCTCATGCGTATGCTCTTTTCTGCCGCGCCTTAGTGTGATCTCGGAAAATCAGAAACATTGAGGAAAATATTTAATTTTCGATTAAAGCTAACTTCAAGCCATAAGGTTTGTTTTTTTTTTAATGTCTGTGTTGGGTTTTGTATTTTTTGTTTTGTAGGCAAGAAAGATCTTTCTCAAGTAAGCACACACCCCAAAGCTTCAATGATAAAAAAAAAAAAAACCCTCCTCTTTTCCAAAAATTACTAACCTTTTAATCTAGCTCACTTGTTCCAAAGCTACTTTATGAGAATAGAGGTCTTGAGTTCAAGTCTTTCTTTTTGTTGAGCTAATTAGATTAAGATTGGAAAGGGGGCGGTTTTTTTTTAAATATAATATTATCATTCATTTCCACATATTCTCGCACTTCGTTGACATCTTCAACAACTTTTCTTCAAAAAGCCATAACTTCTTCATCCGGAAGCCATTTTCAGAGCCATTTTTTTGAATCAGCCTAATTTTTCGAGATCTTTCCATCGAAACACTTAGTTTCAACATCTATAGCTTCAGTTTATGTTAAAATGGAAAGTACATGCCAAGTTATTCTTGACAACACCAACTACTTCCAATGGTGGTCCTACAATGTGGATTTACTTAGAAGTGAAGGTCTTTACAGAATAACCTTAGGCCAAGAAACCAAACCGAAAGATGAAGATAAGGCAACCAAATGGGAAAATAGGCAAGATCAAGCACGTGGGTTGATAGGGATGTCTATTTCTCCAGATCTTAGATTCCATATCGCAGAACTTGATACTCCTAATGAAGCAATGAAACAGATCACTAAAGTTTTTGGAATTAAAAATGAACTTAAAGCCCATCAACTCGAAAGTGAGTTGCTTACATTGGACCCCAATAATTTTTCTTCCATTGAAAATTTTTTGTCCAAGTTCAAGACCCTTAGACTTCTCTTGGAAGGTGTTAAGGTTAAGAAAGAAGATGGTAACCTTATTTATTCCATTCTTACTAAGTTGAGACCATCCTATTCTGTGTTTGTTTCCACCTTCCATTCTATAAGAGAAGCCTTCATTTCTCAAGGACAAGACTACAAGTCCCCTTCCTTTGATGCCTTTTGTGATTCTTTAATAAGAGAACAAAAAAAACTCATACATCTTGGTCTTCTTAATCTTGGAAACACTTCTAAGAAAACCTTAGCCACCCAGTAGCAAGCAAATTGAAAGAATCCTAAGAAGCCGTATCCTAAAAAGAATGGTCCTAAACCAAACAAGGGTCCTAAAACACATATTTCATTAAAATTGGAAAAAATATATTTCAATGGTATCATTATTGTTGGAAATAATACTGAGAGGGGGGGGG
>APFE031539511.1:41938-64633 GCA_000404065.3 Pinus taeda
CTTTCAGCCAGTTGAAATTGCAAAGTATCAATAATCATATTTTTCTCTTCTAAACAAATTTTGAGTTTAAAAATCTCTTCATAAAGACCTTCTTCATATATAGCATCCATAAAATCATTATCTTCAAAAGCCATTAAAAGTCTATAGCTATTACCTCGTTCATCTTCATCACTATTTGAGAGTCCATCACTGTCTTCATGAGTGTAGTATCTTTTCTTACTTACGTTATGTTTCTTGTTCCATCTAACAGGTTCCTTACCCTTGTCAAGCTTATGAGGACACTTGGCGGCATAGTGACCGACTCTTCCATAAGCAAAGCATTTGAAGGATAACTTACCTCTGAATCTTCCAGCACCCCGTTGAAGGTTCTTGACAAAATTTGATTCTTCCTCTTCTTATGACATATATCATGACTCATAGTAATCTCCTTTACCTGAAGCCTTGAATGCAGCTTCTCTCCTATCTGATGGTCCTCCTTTCCTCATTTCATAAGCGGTTAGAATTCCGTGCAGCTGCGACATGGTAATTTTCTGTAGATTCTCATTTTCTTCTATTGCAGAAACTTTTGATTCAAACTTAGGAGACAAAGATCTTAGAACCTTTTCAACCACAACAACCTCTTTTATTTCTTCACCCAAATTTTTCATACAATTAACAATCTCATCTATATGAAGGAAATAGTTAGCCACACTTTCATCATTGTACATCCTGAGATTTTCATACTGAATTCTGAGGGTTTGAAGTTTTGCTCGTTTTACTTGCTCATCTCCTTCATAGCTTAGCACAATCTTGTCCCATATTTCTTTAGCGGTTTTATACTGCATGACCTTGACGAATTCTGATTGAGATAGACATCCTAATAGAGTGTTGACAACCTTTGCATTTGTTTCAAACTATTTCTTCTCAGCGGGATCTGTAGGAGTTGCTGATGGAAAAGTGTACCCTGTAGCTATGATATCCTAGACTTCTGTACCAAGAGATTGAAGATAGGCTGTGACTCTTACCTTCCAATAGACGAAGTTGGTCCCATTAAAGATTGGTGGCCTGATTGATGCTTCTCTCTCATAGTTTCTCATGATGATAGACCTTCCTTCAAGTGATTAAGTTTCTTCTGAAGGACCCGCTCTGATACCAATTGTTGGAAATAATACTGAGAGGGGGTGGGGGGGTGAATTAGTATTATCTGGTCAATTATTTACTTTTTTCAAACCCAGAGCATATACACTACTTCAGTTAGATGAACCCACGTATATACGCAACTACAAATAAGGAAACCCGCGTATACAATGCAGATTTATAATTTACTTTATTCTACAGATGTTGATCATTAAGTTATGCACCCGAATCATATAAATAGTTGTCAGGAACAATAAAATAGATCAGAAGACAACCACACATAAGAACACAAGATATAAGGTGGAAACCCAATGTGGGTGAAAACCACCTGCTGCAATTCGTCTCTATTTTCTTTTAATTAGAAACTTATTTTTACAATGATTCTGTACTGGTGCAGTCCTTTACCAGTACGCAGGCTGCTACCTGTAGAGAGCTACAACCCTCTCTCATTTTCCAGCTTCTCCTGGAAGGGAGCTACAACCCCCTTAGTTCTTGTACTAGTTGAGATACTAGTACACATGCTGCTACCTGCAGAAGGCTACAACCTTTTCTTCCTTCCAGGGACCACGTTTCATAAATTTTTAGACTGGATCCACAACTAAAATCAATCAAACATCAAGAATTTCTGCATCAAACAATCACCATTTCACCAGTCAAGATTGAATCAAAATAAGCACTTCTCTGTCAACTGTACCCAGATCACAGTAACTGTAATCACACCTCAAATTCTAAACCCAGATCACTGCGATAATCAACAGAAGCAGCTAGAACATAAATTATGAGATGTACGCTACTTCAATATTCAGAAACTTGCGTGCATACGCTTCTGTGTTAAGATAAACCTGCGTATACGCACTTCCACCTTCCAGAAACTGCGTGTATATGCACCTGCGCTGAGATCAACCTACGTATATGCACTTCCGACTTACAGAACCTGCGTGTATACGAACCTGTGCTTCACTGAACCTGCGTACAGATCTATAAAGTAATTTACCCCTTCAAATGTTCAGATATTAGTTTATCCAGATTATTAGATTTATAGATCAAGCAAGCGACACATAGAACAAATCAAAATCATACAAAGATACTATCATTCAAGCCTTAAGATTTTGACCCATTAAAATAACTTATCCTTCTCCTTGCACTCAGGTTCCTTCTTCCTTCAGATCTAGATCTGCACCATAACCCAATCACTGTATTCCAGATCTAGCACCTTTTCAGATATTCAATTGAATCAGGTCCCCTTTTGCCAAATGATCTCCTTCCTCTTTTATATCCTTAGGCCTTTCACAATAATACAGTTCCAAAACCATAACAATTCAATACCATGGACCCAATACTTGGGATCAACACTTATAATGAGATACCATGGCCCAAAATCATAGGTTCAAATACCACGGACTGGAAACAAGTTTTCCCACATGTACGCGCTTTTCCTTGCATGAAAGTGCGTGTATACACATATGCACCTTGGGAACGTCCAACCCGCGTGTATACGCAGCTTCGTCAAAGTGAACCTACGTATATGTCTTTTTCTTCTTTCTGAGTGCGTGAACTGTGATCTGTCACTAGAGTGAGTTGCCATCAAGGACAACACCTATGCCATAGCACCAAAACTGCCAAACCTGTGCCAGAATGCCAACAATTATAATTAAGTTTTTTTGTTATTTTGAAATTCTTGTTCCACTATTTAATTCCAAATTTAATGAAATATGTGTTCTAAGCCATTTCATTCTCAAAATGAAAAACCATTTCAACAAAATGATAAGGCAAATAAAAATGAAGGGAAGAAGACTGACAGACATTTCCACTTTTGTAATCGAGATGGCCACTTAGAATCCAAATGCTTTAAGAAGATGGAAGCCTTGGAAGCAGCAATGAAGAAGCATAACATCCATTTGGAGCACTCAACAACTTCAACTTCATCTTCAGGAATAACACTTTCTGCATGTGGTTGTCAAGCATCTCGGCCTGGATATGCACTAAACGTATCTTCTTCTTCTCATTCTCATGAGCGGCTCATTGATTCTGGAGCTTCTTATCACATGGCAAAAAACAAAGCCATGTTTTCTTCTTTAAATGATTGTAACACCAAAAATATATATGTTGGTGATGATAGATCCCTTAGTGTGGTAGGGACTGGAACTGTTGATATAGACAATGGTCAATTCAATGATGTATTATGTGTTCCAACCTTATCTTGCAACCTTCTATCTGTATATCAGAGAACTCATTCAGGTGAAGGTAAAATCGTTGAATTTTCACCTCACGATGTTGTAATTAAGGACCTAAGAGATCCTAGACAGATTTTAGCTACTGGCATTATTGATGATTCTACAAGTTTGTATAATATTAACAAATTTGGGTCATCAAATCTTCCTTCTGTATTTGTTGCTCATAATGATGAAGTGAACAGACTTTGGCATGAGCGATTTGGTCACTTAAACTATCACTCCCTTCAGAATTTATGTAAAGAAAATATGGTGACAGGTCTTCCAATGGTATCTTGTAGAGATAGTGTTTGTTCCGGATGTGTACTTGGAAAACATCATCGGGATAGTTTTGAAAAATGTGCCTCTTGGCACGCCTCAACCCCTTTACAACTTGTGCATAATGATTTATGTGGTTCACTTCCAGTTGTTTCATTCTCTGGCTACAAGTATTTCTTAACTTTCAGTGATGATTTCTCCAGACACAGTTGGGTATACTTCTTAAAACTCAAGAGTGAAGTATTTAACATGTTCCTGGCCTTTAAGGCCTTTGTTGAAAAACAATCTGGACATCAAATTCTTAAGCTAAGATATGATAATGGCAGAGAATATGTTAACAACAAATTCATCAACTTTTGCGTTGAGAATGGAATTCAAATGCAACATATTGTTCCATATACTCCACAACAAAATGGTGTAGCTGAAAGGAAGAATCACACCTTAAAGGAAATGCCTAATTGTATGCTTCAATCTAAAGGACTTAGTCTTAATTTTTGGGTAGAAGCAATTAATTGTGCAAATTACATAGTAAATCACACTCCTACTAAGGTTTTAAAAAATATCACTCCGAAAGAAGTATGGAGCTGAATTAAACCAAATGTAAGTCACTTTCGTGTTTTTGGAAGTGAAGCATGGGCCCATATTCCAGATGAAAAACATAAAGCTTAGCACCTAAGAGTGAAAAATGTATTTTTGTCGAATATTCTGAAGATGTCAAAGGATATAGACTTATTCCACTTAAGTCCAAAAATGTTATCATTAAAAGAGATGTAAAGTTTGCTGAAAATATATCGGCCTACGAGCCTAGTTCGGTGGATGTGCCACCTCTCTCTATCCCTTCTACTTCTGAAAATATTTCTTCTTCAGATGATGACTATCGAAGATGACAATCCTCCCCCACCTTCTCAGGATCCTCCTTCAACTCCTCAACATCCAAAATGGGTCTGTGCTACTTGGGATGTAGCAGGTGCTTTTGCCAGTGATCCTACAAATCAGCGACGTACGTGTTCTCAATTCGATAGAGCCTCTTCTTTACTGGCTCAAGCTTCAACAAATTGTGATCCTGACACCTTTGCAGAAGCTTCAGGCTATCCAGATTGGGACACATCTATGAATGAAGAATATTGTTCATTATTGGCAAATGATACATGGGATCTTATTCCTCTTCCAAAGGGACGAAAACTTGTTAGATGCAAATGGGTTTACAGAACCAAGTATGGACAAGATGGAAAAGTTGATAAACATAAAGCATATCTTGTTGCTAAGGGGTTTTCACAAGTTGAAGTCATTGACTATACTGAAACCTTCTCCCTTGTTGCCAAAATGAACTCTATCCGCCTTGTTCTTTCCCTTGCTACCTCTTTCAAATGGGAAGTCCATCAGATGGATGTTAAATTTGCCTTCTTGCATGAATAAATCTATATGGAACAACCTATTGGCTTTATACAAACGGACTCGAGCCTTGTATGGCTTAAGAAATCCCTTTATGGTCTCAAGCAAGCCCCTCGAGCTTGGTATGCCAAAATGGATAGCTTTCTTTTAGAAACTGGCTTTTCTAGGTGTCATTCTGATAATACTGTCTACACCAAGAAAGTGGGCAAGTCTCTTATCATTCTTGTTCTTTATGTTGATGATCTTATCCTTACTGGTAGTGATCCCAACCTTATAAACCATGTGAAGTCCAATCTTAAAAAGAAGTTTGAAATGACAGACTTAGGACACTTGCATTATTTTCTTGGTCTTCAAGTCTTGTAATCCAAGGAAGGTATTTCCCTTTCCGAGTCCAAGTATGCCTATGATCTTATACGCCATTTTCACATAGAACACTATAAGCCAGCCCCTTCTCCCTTTCAGTCTGGAGCCAAACTTTTAGTCACTTGTACTTCCCCTGAAGTTGATGCTACCTTCTACTATCAACTCGTAGGAAATTTTTTGTATCTGACCCATACTCGTTCTTACCTTTCCTTTGTTGTTGGCTTTATTGCTCGGTTTATGCAAAACCCACATGAAAGCAGCTAAAAGAATACTTCATTATGTTCGAGGTACAGTTCAGTTTGGGATTCATTATAGTGCAGAATCATCTCCTTTATTGGTTGGTTTCATTGATTCCGATTGGGCTGGTGACCCTGATGATCGGAAATCTACTGCAGGTTGTGTGTTCACTCTTGGTTCAGGACCTATTACATGGGCTTGCAAGAAACAAAGTGCCATTTCTCTTTCTTCAATAGAAGCAGAGTATCGTGGTGTCGTGGAAGCTAGTAAGGAAACCATGTGGTTTCGTCAGATCCTGTCAGAGTTTGGCTTTCAACGACAACATCCGACTACACTTTGGTGTGATAATCAAAGTGCCATTCAACTATGCAAAGATCCAGTCCAACATCAGCGCAGCAAACACATTGAACTGCACATGCACTTCATCAGAAAGCTCATTCATGACCATGTTCTTGAAGTGCAATATTGTTTTGTTGTAGCATTTTTTGGTTTTGATAAGATAGAATATTTGAAAAAATGTTAAGTTAGGATATGGACATAATGATAGTCAATAAAATGTTAGTAAAAGAAAATATCTTGATGATGATGTCCATATCAAAGAAAATGTTAGGTTAGATGCTCTAAAAAATCAAGGCAAAAAGAAAATTTTAGGCTAGAAAGAAAAGAAAACAAATAAATTCTGAAAGTAAGCAAGTCTAAATGCCACTACCTTTTTCTACAAAATAATGATTGTGTGCAACTTGTCTAAATGTGACAACCCATGACAGTCAAACAGTTTAATCTTGACTGCTTCATGCTTTAATTTTGATGTTCTAGTTGGTGAATAAAGAACTTGCCAAACTGTTTAATCTTAGCAGATCAGTAGTTAGGTAGAGAATAATAAGGTGCTCATCAGTTTAATCTAAGCCCTTGGATTGATATAAGGTTAGAACTAGATAGTTTCCTGCTTTAAAAGAAAAATGAATAAGGGTTTTTTAGCTTAAATGCACCCATTAAGTGAAGAAAAAATGATAGGATAAGCAAAGGGTAAGTATGGAAAGGTTGTAGAAGTTTAATGGTTGATTGGACAAAATGTACATTTATCATGTTTCTATGCTCATGAGGCAATTACACAAGGCAAATGTAGGTCTACTTGATAAAGTAATTAACTTCCCATTCATCCCCATTCATTCCTATATTCACTAATTTCCCCTTCCTACCTTCATACATTTATATTCATTCATTTTCCACTAAGAATCCCTTTTCCTAAGGTCAAGCCCTTTGTACCTAGGAAAAGTAAAAATTCCATGTAAAATCCCTTTTTACACAAAAACCCATAAAAATATATTTACCCTAAGTATAAATGCTTATATGAAAAGTCAAATCATTCATTAAAAATCATTATACTTAGTCGCATTTTCATTTTTTGCTCATATTTCATTTTAATACTAATTTATGTATTAAACCCTTAAAATTTCCCTTTCCCGTATAATATTAACTCCATTTATTTAAATATCCTGAGAACCCTTAGTTTTTGTTATAAAACTATGTATTTAAACAAAATATCGCATCGACAGGTCACAAAACCCTTCAAACATGCTTTACTCCCTGCATTTGCGAACTTTGATTGTTATATGCGATGGGAAGCCCGGACCCGATATCATTATATATCACAATTCACTGCCATATCGCATCTGGCCTCATTGCACACCCCGTACGACATATATACCTCCTGCCACTGTGATTTCCGATATCCGATGGGATACGGACCTGACCAAATATATATTACAGTTTACTGCCATATCGCATTTGGCACTTATCGCATTCCTTTGCGATTGGCCTACCCCCGCATAACTCCGATTGCGATATGCGATATTAGCCCAGATCCAACATTATTATCCGCACGAGTTAATAAAAATTCAAATCCGTCATATGTGTTTTGCGATGGATTTCTTTATTAAATTGTTTTTGCGATTTAAATGAAGAAATAGCCTAAGTTTCCATTTAACGCCACTAATCACATTTTTAACCATAATATAGCCATTTCCGCCATATTTAATCATACCCTACGTACTCCTCCTTCACTTCACCACCATCCGATCTAAAGCCTTCAGATCCAACAGCTCTCGACAATTTCAGGTTAGCTCTTTGTATGGGCAATACCGACTCGAAAAGCGGTTTTTCATCGTCCTTCCTTGCTACATGTCAAGCTCTAGTTATTTCAGGTGACTCTTCCCCAAAACCGCCCATGCCTCAAAAGCGGTGCGATGAAAACCGCCTTCCGCAAAACGACAAATGGTTACTGTTCACTATTGCACCATATTTCAAAGGAAAACTGATTTTCCCGTTTTAAAGCCAAAATGACCATTTTACGTTGTTTTACCTGTTTTACACAGCAAAGCCTCCATAATGCCTCCGCGGCCATTAAAGCCATTGTTTACCTTCTGATATGCCCCGAAATCCTTCCGATATCCTTTAAAGCTCATTAAAGCCACTAAAGACCTCCTCTGTCACCTTGTTTTTCTTAATGATTTCTGTGTTTTGTAGGTAAACACTGTTGTTCCAAGTTTACAAACAAAAAACATCCATAATAGTTTGAAGACAAATATGAGCGATTTACTGTAAAAAACATAGTGAAAACCTCAAACGCATAGTTAAGGTAGAAAGGATCACAGTAAAGGTTAAGCAGCAGGGTGAAAGCATATTAAACAGAGTTTAAAGAGTATCAAATAAAGATTAAATGAAGGAATTGGCCAGAGTAAAAGATACAAACAATCGATCAGCGCAAAGGGCAAAATATTAGACAAACAAAGCCAGCACAACCTGAATAAAAGGGGATAGTAAGAAGCAGTTCAATAGCTGCCCCTATCTTCTTGCCTGAAGATCTTTTCCTTTCCTAGAATAAATCTTAATAAGTTTTAGGATATTTCTTAAGTTATTATTGTATAAATAACTATCTTCTCAAGATGTTATAGGTTTGGAGTTGAAGATTCATAGTTCATTGCTTGTAAAGTCTTGACTGTTAGTTCTACTTGGAACTTGGAAGCCACCTTTGAAGGAAGCTTTTGCAAACACTTGATGTACTCAGTCTTTCTGGAACCTTAATACAACGCAGAGGATTCTGAATCTGGTTTTACACAGTTTGTGTTATCCTATAAGTTTTTCCAGTTTTCAATCATCATGTTTTTCTTCATATGCTTATGACTTACAGAGATATCTAGGTGGGAACAATTTGTGTTTCAATTGATTCCTATAAGCTCTTGAAGTGATCATCTATTAAGAGATTGGATTAATGCAACTGTCTGTGTAGCTAATCCCCTCTAATCAATAAATCATCAACGTCTTGTGTAAGCATTAAGTATACTGCCTTGAACCTTTGGAACATAGTTTAGAAGTTTTTCCAACTTATGATTGTTCTATTTTACAGTCTGGAAACTGTGATAATCATATATTTTGTTGTCTTCTACTCACCACTATTTTGATCTATATCACTATGTAATGCTTTATAGTAGCCCTTTGCTGAAGTATTAATATAACCCAAAGGATCAATTACTTCAATTATACATCTGTATTCATTCATTGGTCTTCCAAAATTTAAACCAAAAACCCCCCAAAAAAATTATTTTAGATGCTCTGGCATTGGTAGCTGAACTACTACTATATCAAAGGGACAACATCGACTGGCGCCGTTGCCAAGGATTCGAATTTCATTAAAGTTTCCCTTGGGACAACGATATTCATTCATTCTTTCCTTTAAAGTTGATTAAAGGTTTAGAAAGTTTAAAATCATTCACCTTGGCAACTCCACACTCCCAAGCTGACACCTTATAAACATACCAGATCTCTTTCGGAAGCTGACATAGTTAAACCTCTGTCAGATCTTGAAAGGCTTCTGAGAAAAGCCAGTTCTAAAAGGGGACACCACCAATCATCTTCTTCTTCCTCTTCAGTCCTACAATCTGAAGAAGTAGAACCATTTGACCCCTATACTAATATGCCATCTGATCCTGATTACTCTCGTTTATCACCTAGGGTTGCTGAACTTCTAAATAGAGGAGTTGATTTCAAATCAGCTTACCTTATTCATTCATTAGAATCTCATCTGATACCTACATTACCACCAGGATCACCTAAAACTGAACCTGAGTTGGGTGTTGATCTACCAAAATATAATCCCACAGATTTTATATCCCCTACCACCTATCCATTTCCTTCCATTTTTGACCAACTCGAAGCTTTTTCTTCTAAGCAATCTGAGGAAACTTTCTCTATATATACCAATCCTCTCTTTGAAACAAAAGAAGGTATTCCTTTATAGGTCCCAAAGCTAGTTCTTAAGACTCCTTTGAAGTCTTTTAGGAGATCTCCTCTTCCTTCACCTCCAACTAGTTTATCAACCCCTAAATCGCCATCTTCTTCCTCTACTTCTTCTTCTTCATCCTCTACATCCACACAAACACCTCATACTCCACCAGGACAACCTCATACACCTCAAGCATATCATATACCTCATACACCACCAGGACAACCTCATACACCTCAAGCATATCATATACCTCATACACCACCTGCTATCATGGCTTTCCGACCTATTGTACAGGCTAGATATGCTGCCTTACTCTTACCTAATAACCTTGATGCATTCCCAGCTGGATACTTAAAATACCTTCCCAAGTACAATGGAGAAATTGGTCCCTCAGCTGAAGATCATCTTCAAACTTTCCTTGACTTTGCAGACAACATGAATATTGAACAAGAAAATGTTCATATGAGATTGTTTATACAGTCATTTGAAGGAAATGTGAGGATTTGGTTTAGACAGTTACCAGCAGCTACCGTTAGATATTGGGAAGAGCTTACAAACATATTTAAAAATCAATGGGGTGTGAAAAATGATCCTCTTTACTTCCTCACAGAATTTGAAGAGTTTAAAAGGAACTTTGGTGACCCAGTATCAGATTTTATCAAAAGACTCAATAAACTCTATCACAAAATGCTTGTTGATTGTAAGCCCCTTGTAGCTGCAGTTAAGTCTAGATTTTCTAAATATTTTGATGATGACTTTGTTGTTATGCTACGAGAGAGAACTTCAAGAACTGTTGAAGATATGCAAACAAACGCTATAGAAGTAGAAGCAAATAGGGCAGCCTAAACTTATTTAAAACTTAAGGAAGAAAAGGCCCAAAGAAAACTCAAATCTGTTCAAGAAGCCTCTAGTTTCCTCTAAGACTAAATCAGAAGACTCAAAAATAGATGAAATAACATCTCTTCTTAGAAACCTAACAAATACGATTTCAAAGATTGAGACTCAACCTAGAACAATACAACAAACAATTGCTAGACCAGGAAACCAAAATCAAGGTCAATATAAAAGAAACCAACCACTACAAATTCTTCAGAGACCTACCAATGATCAACAGGTTCCTACTCCTCTATTGATAAAT
The DNA here is from genome assembly GCA_000404065.3 of Pinus taeda. Classification (NCBI taxonomy): domain Eukaryota; kingdom Viridiplantae; phylum Streptophyta; class Pinopsida; order Pinales; family Pinaceae; genus Pinus; species Pinus taeda. The sequence goes on from APFE031539511.1 coordinate 52,959, forward strand.
GACCAACAACCCAATCATAATACTATGACAATTATTGAAGATACTAATAGTATGGATTCTTCTTCCAATCAAACAATCATCATTCCTCTCTCACAACACAATCAGGCTCAAGAAGATCAGGAAGCTTCACAGGTCTCTAAATATCATGCTTTCTCTGAATTTTTAATTGCAGAATTAAACAAGAGGTATGATCTTAGGCCTAGGCCTGGTCCTAAGAGACCTTTAAAGGAAACTCCAATAATTGAACCACGTAACAAAACTGTTGAAGCTCAAACCACACTTATTTAGCCATTAGATCAATCAATTGATACAACCACGCTGGTAAAAACATTTTGATTGCATTTAATGTTGAAAAATAATTAGAGAGGGTTAAGATCCCAATTCCATTGTCAGAGCTTTCTAAAAACCCTGGTTACAAAAGCCAAGTGACAAAATGGATTCAAACTACCTTGGTTGATGCAGAAGGTGATGTCATAAGTCTACGAGATGAAAATCCAGCAGTAGTCTTTGGCCCTAGTTTAGACATGATAGATGAGATAGTGCCTCCTTTCTGTGTAACTCTTAAAACAAATGATTCCATGTTGTACGATTGTATGCTTGACTCAAGACCTTATGCCAAAATCAATCATGGACCATTTGAAACTCGATATCACTAAATCCTACCATGACCTGTACATCTTTGATTCCAAAAGGGTGCCCTGTTTAGGATTGATCAAGGATTTAGTGGTTACCCTTGCCCAAATTCCAGTCAAAAGTGTAGTACTTGATATTGTTGTCACAGATATCCCTCCCAAGTTTGGAATGCTCCTTTCTAGGTCATGTTGTGCCAAACTAGGGGGAACGCTACAGATGGACATGTCATATGCTATTATTCCTATTTTTGGAGGAGAGTAGTTAAGATTATATAGAGAGGTAAGATTTATAAATATTGTTTGTAAAACTGACCAGCCAAGGAACCATCCAATTTATGCAATAGATCAAGACTTTGGTTGTTTTCGACTCACTTCAAACCAACATAAAACTCAAGTCAAAATTGAAGAGGTAGTTGAAAGTCATCAACCAAACCAAACTGATAGTTGGAAACTGTTCTTTGATGGCTCTTGCACGAAAGATGGGGCAGGAGAGAGAGTAGTTTTAATTTCACCTGAAAAGGAAAATATAACCCAATCATGCAAATTAGACTTCGAAGTTACCAATAATGTTGCTGAATACAAAGCTTTTCTTTTAGGATTGAATTTAGCCAAAAGCTTAAAAGTCCAAAACTTAAGTGTGTTTACTAGTTCTGAACTTATTGTTAGGCAAGTAAAAAATGCTTGCCATACCAAGCACCCTAGACTTAGGTCCTAACAAAATGAAGTATGGGGTTCAGTTAAAAACCTTTCTGATGCTTTTAATTTGACTCATATTCCCAGAGATCATAACGTTCACGTAGATGCCTTAGCTGTCTCTGCTAGCGCTTTTAAAATTCCTGATCATACTGATGTACTCTATCAGATTCAAGTCAAATATAGGCCATCTATCCCAGATAAATTGAAACACTGGCAAATATTCAAAGACGATGAACAATTGAAATCATTTCTATAGGTAATAGATGATTTTTCATTTTTTCAAATTGAAGATGACAGAATTGAAATAAGTGAAAACGCAGAAGGGAATGATACTTCAGATTTTAAAGAACAATTTGCTAATCACGACATTATTCAATTATCTAATAATTTTATTCCGAAGGAACTTATTCCTTTAGAAAAATTATTCGATCAAAATGATGTTTTCCAAAACCCGCAGTCCATTTCTTCAGAAGATGACGTAGAAGAAATTAACGTTGGAACTGATAAAGATATTGAAAACATCAAATTGTGCGCATCTCTAGGCCCACAAATCAAAGCTTAGCATTTTAAATTACTGCAAAATTATAAGGACGTTTTTGCCTAGACTTACGTTGATTTAAAGACCTATGACACATCCTTAATACAACACAAGATTCCTCTGAAGCCAGAAGCAAAACCATATCAACAAAAGCTTAGTTGGATAAATCCAGCCCTTCTACCAACTGTAGAAAGAGAGATTAAGAAAATGTTAGATGATCAGATCATCCTCCCTCTTAGATATTCTAATTGGGTTGGAAATCTAGTTCCTGTTAGAAAGAAAAATGGAGAAATAAGACTCTGCATGGATTTTAGAAATCTGAACAAGGAACCATTTGTTGAAATTTGGTACCGGAGGACAGGTGGTTCCCTTAGGCTTTGATCTTTGGCTTAGGGAAAAGTGTCCAAAAGATTTTAATTTTTCTCCTAAAGTGACTTTATAATTTTTATAAAGTTAAAATCTAATTTAAAAGTGACTTTAAGTGAAAAGTTACTAAGTCTAATTTTAAAGTGACTTTTATAAAGTCAATGAAAAATTAGAAAGGAAAAGTGACTTTGGAAATAAATGACTAAGTGGGTCTTTATTAAAGTGGGGTGAATAAAAAAATAGAAAGTGAGATTTAAATGTGCATTTAATCTCAGCCATTGATCTAAATCTATTTCAGCCATTGGATTTAGAGATCACCCAAAAGTCACTTGGATCACCCAAAAGTCACTTGGAGTTATATTAAGGGAGGAAAATATCACATTCGATTCAATTCTTTCATGAGCAAATTGACAGAAGGAGAGCAAGAGAGCAAGGGAGATTTCTGGACAGTGAGCTGCGGAGTATCAGCAGCGGAGTTTCAGCAGTGGAGTAACAACAACGAAGTTTCAGCAGGGCAGTTTTTCAGCAAGGCTGAGATAAGTTGTAAAAGTTTGCTTGCTGATTTTGCTGAATATTTTCTTGCTGTAAAAAGGCTTTTTTCAGAAATAAAAAAGAGCTCTCAAACTGGTTTTCCCCAAGAGTTGTAGGGGTTTTTCCAGGGTCACATTGACCAAAAAATATCAGTGTTTTAATGTGTTTTAATGGTTGTTTGTTATTGCTGATTTTTATTTCTGCAATTCCCAGCATTCTGTAAATTTTCCAGAATTTGTGTTTTCAGCAAATTTATTTTTTCAGCTTGTTGAATGTATGGTTATGGGAAAGGGCATTTAACTACATGGGAGAAATAAGGAGAAACTGAAAACCGGGGTGGGAAAACAGAAGTTTTTACATCTTCTAGGACAACGTTTAAGTGCCATCTCCATTAAGCAGCGTAGCAACTAGGTTTAGGGCATCTCTTCTCCTTAGACCCGCGGCTAGGGTTTCTGCGTTCATTTCCATGTTTGCGTATTATTGTGTCTTCATAGGGCAACGTTTAGGGCTTCTCTATAGGGCAGTGTTAGGGCTTCCTTCATCGTGCTAGATCTCCACTTCCTCCTTCGTCTAGGGCTTCTTCATTAGGGCAGCGTAGAGCCTAGGGCACTCCCTCTAGATTAGGGCAGCATATTTCTTCTTGACTGCGTCTAGGGCAATGTCTTATCCTCCAAAGTTTGGGGCTTCCACTCCTAGATTTCTCTTCCACTAGAACCCAAGACAAGTGGAGAGAAATCAAGATAGAAGTGTGAGTAAGAAATGGCCCTCAAGTCATCTCCTTTTATACTATAACATTGAGCACATGTGGGGTTTATTTGGTTGCTGGCCGACCTTGACGAATTGTCTTGTAACACAAATAAATTCATAACTCCATGAATACTTATCGGAATCGGATGATTTTTAGATCAATCCTACACCTCTCGATGAGAGGGATCCAAGAAAAATATCAACTGCCATTAATAAGATGACTCACATGGAGTTTGGCCCTAGTTGCCAATTTTAACATACCCGTAAGTCACCTTCGTGTCATTATTGACCAAGGGCCATATTGAGATGTTTAAGCTTGCCAGGATTGCCATCGATTTGGCCAATGGGTGAGGAGACTTAGATGTGTGTGATCTTTACCAAGGTCAAAGCGACCGCCATGGACTTGGTCATGGTAAATTGATCTCCCGTATGTGTTGGATGCAAGTGTTCTACCACTTGGTCACTAAGGATCAAGTTGGGTGGGGATCTTTACCAAGGTCATTTATGACTACCATGGACTTCGTTGTGGCAAATCAATCTCCTGTATCGTCGGTATGGATCATGTTGATTTAGGGTAGCATTGGATGTGCTCTAGCCATGAAAGTTGGTGGAGAGGCTAAAGCACATCAGATCTCCAAGGCCCAAAAATGGTTTGGGGAAATTCTACCCAGTGAACGAGATATTAAAATAATTAATATTTTTAATAGGTTCCTAAGTCTAAACTTAGTTAAATAAAAATATTAATGTGTATTAATATAAAACTGAGTTAGAAGGTTCTAAATAACATGGATCAACTCAAATCTAATCCTAGCCATTGATTAGAGATGTAATCTCGGTTGTTGAAGACTCAACAGGAAAAGTATAAAAGGAGGCTTGAGGGTCAGTTGGAGATACACCAGATTGATTAATTAGTTTGATTTTCTAGAGCGGGGTTTGCTAAGAGAAATCGAACCAGTGATCAGAGTTGCAGCGAAGGGCAGTGAGTGCATAGAAAAGATGCAGAGATAGTGTCAGAAGACCAACGCAGAGGCAAAGAGGCAGACTCTGGCAGAGCCAACAGGAGCCACGCAGAAGCCAGCAGTGATTGCGTAGAAGGCCAGAGGGCCTGCATGAATGACGCAGAGGCTGGAGAAGTGACGTGGAGGGCTCGAAAGGTTGCGCAGTGCATCAGGAGGCTGACGCAGAGCGTTCTAGGCTGACGCAGAGGCCAGGAGGGTTGACGTTGAGCCTTAGAGAGAAGCTGGAGACAGTTTCGTGGGGCAAACTTTTAGAATATCTGCTTCTGAAGAGAGGCATTATTGCCAGATAGGTTTCTCTGTCCGGTGAGCCAATTTGGCACCAAGTTGTACTCAAGAAAATCTGCTTAATAATAAAACCCTTAGAATTGTTGCATCGGTTTTCCCAAGTTGGGTTTTTCCGTGGAAGATTGTCCAAAAATAACGGTATCCCTTTTGTGTTTATCTATTTCTTTCAGTTGATGATTTGTAGATGGTTGAGACTGCATTGTGTTTATTTCAATATTTACATAGTTAAATAACTTGTTCAATAATTAAACAAGTAGAAGAAATAAACCAAATAGTGCAGAAAATTTTCTAACGGGCTAGACTTAGAAATTTCAACAGATCACTCTTCTTCTATGATTAGATGAGTCATGTACATCTAAGATGAGATCTATGATATACTCGTTTAGGTCATGGAGCTTCACTTGGAGACCAGTAGGGTGTGTGTGATCTTTACCAAGGTCATATGTGACTTCCATGGACTTGGTTATGGTAAATCGATCTCCCCTATTATCAATTGTGGATCAAGACATCATTTTTCGGTTGAGATGAGATCTATGGAGAAGTCGGAAGAATACCTCCTTGACTAAGAGGGAGTGTTGAAATTGTATTGTGATGCTATTTGTTTTCCTTATGATGAGACATGTACATATGAAGGAAAATGAAAATACCTCCTTGGCTAAGAGGGAGTGTTGAAAATTGTAGCCATGGTCGACATTTCCATCAATGAAAATAAAAGAAAAATAAATTAAATTGAAATTTATTTGACCTAAATTGTCAAGTTGGTTGGACGCCTTGGAGACCCCCATTCGACCCACCTTCAAACTAGATTGTTCTAGCGAGATCTATGGAAGGAATGAGGACGAAAAACAAAGGACAAGAGACTTAACATCTGTGAAATCATTCTTTGGTTATCTGTTATCTTTGGTATCTTGTTGTCTAGATGTATTGATTGAAATTGAACTCTCTCTCTCTCTCTCACACACACACATAAGGAATATTTTTCTGGGTTTTCCACTTATTGGACCCATAAGGGGAAAATTCCAATCATGGGACTAAATTCCTCTTTCCAAGAGGACCAATTTTGATCTTTGAAGCACTTGATTTGGACATGGGAAAGTGTATTTTTGAAGTGAATCCCACGATGTCAAAATTGTCAAGGTCAGCCTAAGGACAAATTAGCCCATATCCAACACACATAAATACAAGTGACCTCAAGCTAATTTGGAAATCACATCACGCACTTCTCTCTCTCTCTTCTTGGATTCGATACATCTGAAGTTTCTAGCAAAGGTACCGAACTAGCTGAAAGTATAGAACTGGGTGCGGAATTGGATGAAAGTACAGAACTAGGCGTAGAACTATGGTACTGAACTAGGTGCAAAACTATGGTACAATTAGCCCTTCTCCAACACACAAAAATACAAGTGACCTCAAGCTCATTTGGAAATCACATCACTGGCTTCTCTCTCTCTGTTGGGTTCAATACATTTGAAGTTTCTAGCAAAGGTACCGAACTAGCTAAAAGTACGGAATTGGGTGCGGAACTGGATGAAAGTACAAAACTAGGTGTAGAACTGTGGTACTGCACTGGGTGCAAAACTTTGGTACCGAACTAGGTACAAAACTATGGTGCCGAACTGGGTACAAAACTATGGTACCAAAGAGGGTGTGGAATTGGTTGAAAGTATAGAACTGTGGTACAAAACTGGGTGCAAAACTAGTCGAAAGTACAGAGTTAGGTGTGAAACTAGGTGAAAGTATAGAAATGGGGTACTGAACTGGGTAAAAAATTGGGTACGAAACTGATCGAAATTACAGAATTGTGGTACAGAACTATGGTACAAAACTAGGTACCGAATTGGCCGAAAGTATAGAACTGGGTGCAGAACAGGCTGAAGGTGCAGAACTGTTGATACTTTGACTTTGACCATATTTGACTATGGGTTGATATTTTGGATTTTGGTTAGTTGTTCTCTTAGATAAGTCAAACTTTGACTTGAATTGTTATTTGTGGATTTGGGTTCATTGTACTCTCTATTGAACATTTTATGACAATCTAATAGAAGAAGAATTTCAAAGGGTTTTCCCCCTTGTGGGGTTTTTCCATGGTCTCCGACCAATCTTAGTGTCTCTATGTGTGAATGTTGTTCTTCTATTGTTCCTTTCCGTTCCGTTGCATTGTTGATGATATTGTTCTTTCTATATAATTGCAAATGGTGTTTAAATGTTATGGGGTTCATATGATGAAATGCAATAATCTAAAGCAAAGAACAATATAGTCCTAAGAAAAATTAGCAGGTTTTACCTTGGCGTTATGCCTAATTTTGAGTCTCATGGCTCATTGTTGCACTATTATCTTCACTGCTCCTTTAATGTGTTAATGGTTGAATCTTCTTCTGATAATTGCTTAATGATATTAGACAACTTAATGCTAACTAATCATTAGTGGTTATATGTTAAAGAAAAGGTATCTAGTTTGTGCATGTTAGAAACCAACAAATCGGTTTGATCACCAATGTATTTCTAATACCATTGGTTCATTGTCCATTGTTCATTTTTAGTTTTAACTTTCGACTCTTGACTCTAGATATTAATGACCTTACACCAAGTCTTCAATTCGTCGCTTTTTATTGCTTCTAAGTTTGAATAATTTCAATTTACTATTCTAGTCTTCAGACTTTCGTGAACTCGACTTGGCCAAAATAAACCTCAAAAGGGCTCACGACATCCTTGGAAATCGAACCCCCAACAGTTACCAAAGGTCTTGCAAACACTTGTTAGATGTTGCGAGAAGTTGCTCTTTAAAATCTGCTACACAAGAGTTAGCAAACAATCCAAACAATGACTGCAAAATAAGTTAAGTATTAGTGGAAAAATCAGCAAGATAAAATGTATATGTACAATTATAATTTACAAAAGACTAAGCTAAAGAGTGAGAGTAAACTTTCGTCTTTGTTTAGCCATCTTCAAGCTCATAGATAGCAAATGAAAGTAATGAAGTACAATTTTTTTTAAAAGAGATTTAAATCTAGAAGTTCTCGGCTTGTGTACAAGCTATGTGTCAAAATCCCTGCAAAACCACTTTGTAAGATAAGACTATGAAGGTTCAAAGAACAAATGAGAGCTCCTTTAAGAATGTATCAAGAGTGGGTTGGTCTCTCTAAAAACTTCCTCTCACACTTGATTCTGTAATTCCAACAAGATGTTCCCTCTACAAAACTTCAATCAAGAATTAGTTCCATATAGATTCAGCAATAAACAATGATAAGAAACTCTAGAAATTTATTTAAAACCAACTAGAGCATTTTATACCTAGAGCACACTTCTAAATCAAATATCAATGCAAGATAGCTCTACATTAACAAATCTACAAGGGCATATGGAAGCAAATTAGATCAAAGCATGAGTAAAAGGAATTATACCAATGCTCAACAATCCATCACACTCGAAAAGGTGGAACACCTCATGAATGAAACCCCAAATTCTTTATTGATATTTCTGAAAGTGTACGAGGCAACAACGCTTCCGCAAGCTTATACAATGTGAGAGCCCATGGCTCTATTATATAGAGAGTTGGGAGCAAATCCCAATGAAGAATGACAATGACAAATGACATTGGAGCCAATCCCAATGTAGAATGACAATGACAAATGGAATTGGAGCCAATCTCAATGTAGAAGTGATTAAACAAGTGGCATGAGGTCACAATCCCAAAGAAAAATTCGAATTTGTTGAATGGAGCTCCATTGTCAAGTGTAAAAAACAAATTCTAGCAAATGGACATCATTTTCTTCTTCCCTTATGTGCCAAATTCGAATTTTATGGTGGAATGACAAGTATTCTCCCAAAAAAATCTCCACCAAATATTCTCCCAAATCCTCCCAAATGTGCATTAACTCCACAAATTTGAATTTCCAAGCAGCTTTTTCATTTAATGCCAGAAATTCGATTTTATTTGAGCACATGTGCTTTCCTTGATTTTAGGAGTCCACATCACCTTGGGAATTCAATTTAACTCCCCCATAATTTTCCACCTCATTTAGCATTTGTGGATATTTATTTTTCTCCATTTATTTAATTTCTAGTTTAATTAATTGCCAAATTTCCCACTAAACTTAGGAAAAATGGGTTTTGAGGGTCCAAAACACATTATTAACCCCTCAAAGTGCGTTATAGTAGAAATTTGAGGGTGAGAGGTGTAATTTTGATTACTCATACCCCATATAACTTCTCTAGACTACACTTATTACAATTTTATTTGCAATTTTTTACCTACGGGAAATCTAAAAAATTAAAAAATGACTACCTAGACCTAACCAAATTCCATGAATTTTTTTGTGTGATCTAGTATGGTAACATACATTGACTCTAGACACTAAGATGTGTCAGGGGCTCAACCTTCAAATCGTAACCCCAACTTTGAGGTAAAACATGAGTGAAAAAACCCAGAAAATTATCTGCCTCTGAAAAAGAAGGGATAATTAACCAGATAAAGAAAAACATTCCAAGGTGTACTCATTTGTTGATAGAGTCCCAACATCCTAGGCCTATTACAGACTCAAAACTCATCATTACTAGTATCACTTATTACAATTCCGTGTAGGGTGTGGAATCTGGGTACAAGAAAGTTGATGAAAAGATAGAAGTAGAGTTAAAAAACTCTGTTGACTGATGATATCTGATGGTACAAGTGTCCTCTAGATCATCCTTGGGCATGGAGTCTTCATATAATCATCAGGTGCCACTCTAGTGGTCAACACTAGTGAATATATTATTTTCCAAATATGGTGAAAAATAAACTCCAGTATCATAGTCACTCCAGTGATAAACTAGAAAATAAGGGGAGAAACGAGTAGAGATATGTCTCTCAGAAGTTCACTAATTGCTATTGGTAGGTTTCTTCTTATTTATGTCCCGTCCAAAAAGGGAAGAATTCAATGATCATTCGTTCACCGTAAGCAGAAGTAAAGATAGTAGTAGAGAGGGTGTTGATTTTCCACTGTTATATGTTGTTACAATCACTTTACCCCAATTCTTTTCTTCAATTAGCAACCAATTTAATCTTCCAATAACAAATTGCAATTGTAGATAGAATAGTAAATGCAATGCACAGTAAAAGACAATCAAGAGCAATAACGAGAGACACCATATTTTGTCAAAGAATAGGGAAAATCCCCACAGGGGAAAACCTTTTCAAATTCTTCTTATTAGATTGTCATAAAATGCTCAACAAAGAGACTACAATGATCCAATTCTTCAACCAAGAGTCAAAGATCAAAAACTTGACTTTCTAATAACCAATATCCAAAAATCAAGAGATGAGCCAAAAGGAAGAATTCAATGATCATTCGTTCACCATAAGCAGAAGTAAAGATCGTAGTGGAGAGGGTGTTGATTTTCCACTGTTATATGTTATTACAATCACTTTACCCCAATTCTTTTCTTCAATTAGCAATCAATTTAATCTTCCAATAAGAAATTGCAATTGTAGATAGAATAGTAAATGCAATGCACAGTAGAAGACAATCAAGAGCAATAACAAGAGACACCATATTTGGTCGAAGAATAGGGAAAAACTCCACAAGGGGGAAAACCTTTTCAAATTCTTCTTCGTAGTAGATTGTCATAAAATGCTCAACAAAGAGATTACAATGATACAATTCTTCAACCAAGAGTCAAAACTCAAAAACTTTGACTTTCTAATAACCAATATCCAAAAATCAAGAGATGAGCCCAAAAGTCAAATCTGGTCAAAGTCAACAATAGCGAAAGATGCCCTAACCCGTCCACAAGTCAATGGTCAAATAGTCTCCAAGTGATCTCAGTTAAAGGTCAAGATATTTGGCCTTCCAAGCAGGTCAAACCTCAGTCAATCACGCTTTTCATGTATTTCTCATTTTTCGTGTAGCAAGGTGTATTGAAAGTATGCAATATGGGTACTCCTTGGATGAAAAATTAAATTCCACATCCAATGAGTGCTCCCACTCTAAATTTGAGATAAAATTGTATGGAGATAAGTTGAAAAAATAGTTAGATATACATATATATATATATATATTATATTTTAATCTTTTTTACTTTTTTACTCCAAAAATGGTGAATCATCCCCCATGGTTGACATCATCATCTTGAATCCAATTGGTTCTTATAAAGTTGATTTTGGTTGTACTTTTTTAAGGCCCATTTTAGACCTCAAAATTTCTCTAATGATCACTTTTTCAAGAAAGCCTGCTCCCAGATCCAACAACTCCTATAAATGGAGTAGGGACTTGTCAAAAGTTCAATGCTACGACTACCATAGGCAAGACCACTATACTCATGACTATCCAGAAAATAGAAAAGAACCAAGATCCAACTAAACAATCATAGCAACAACTTCAACCTTCCCCTGTGATACCCCATGGCGACTGTGGAATAGGATGATTAGTTCTCCTGTGGGCTGGGATGATTAGTTCTCCCGTGGTCATTGTGGGGTAGGATGTGGTGAGCTCCAGTATTGTAGCAATAATGCTACAACGCCTGAGGCTTCCTGTCTCTCATTTTATCAACCCGGTTGTTCGTACAAACTTGGAAGCGACGGTGCTATATGCACAAGTACTAGCTCTTGTCGCAGCTGTCACTTGGTCAGCTGGCACAAGTCCGCTAGGGCTCAAGCCAACTTCTATAGGCTCACAGAAGAAGCTTTATCAATGATGGACGAAAGCTAGCTCAAAGGAGACTAAGCTAATTGACAAAAATGCACTAAAAGTAAATCAAAGCATGTAACCCTAGGAAACCCTAATTTGACTAGTCTAATCTCTATAAAGCAATGAAAATGAGTAATACTTCTACCAATGCTGCTATTACCTCTAATGAGTGGAAATGCATGGATCTAAACTACTT